>JAMPIV010005497.1:600000-884031 GCA_024509875.1 Oreohelix idahoensis
CAATGGCAGAGAAAACCTATCTACTGTTGCCCTAAGACGCCACTAGGCGTAATAGCCACTGACTGCTTTGACGGTTGGTGGCTAAGGACGGAAGAAGAAGAATAGTTGTGGTGTAGAGTTGTGTGTTATAATTGATAGTTATGGGCCATACTTGTGTGGTTTAGTGCCTTATAAGAGCAAATGTCGCGAGTGTTATTTATGAGCCAGATTGATACGCGTGGCGCGCGGTGAATTGAGTGATTCGACCGCGGTTTATATAAAGAAATAGCGATCGGCAAAAGGCCGATTTGAAGATTCAGCCCACACGAGAGAGCAAACGACGAGGTGACCAGTGTAGGTAGCAGATGGACTAGAGCACGTGAGTTGTAATTCTTAAGCGCAGTTTGTAGAATTTAGCATTCGTGTTCTATAAGTCTGAATCAGCACGTGAGTTAATTTAAATTAGAATTAGTTTTATATAATTCTAGAATTATATTCAGCACGAGTCTGTTTTAATGTTTAGTGATATAGATAGATGTGTTTCCAAAAGAAATGTCTTTTTAGGACATTATGATTTAGTCTCGAAATGATAGATGAGTGAAAATAATGTTTGATAGGTTTTATTAGGCACGCAAAGCCCAAATCACAGATGTGAGAGTTTAAGAGCAATTATGTCAGTCATCAGACCGGGCAAGAAAGGCAAATTTAGTAGGAGAGTGTTTTATACATGAAACTGGACAGAGAAGCATCTATTACTTGAATTTAGATGATATTGGCTTGTTAGCAAAATATCAAGATGGCGCCACGTGGTGATTGTATAAAAGCGGCGCCAGCAAGTCTGCATTGAACACTCCTAGTTATCACTTAATGTTACGCAGTTTTAGATCGCGTGAATCGACACGTGGGTGAAAGTATGTAATTTTCCCCAGTAATAGAAGAGATAGTTTTCGTGTTAATGCCAGTTTTGTTAAAGTCAAGAGTAATTATTTTATTTCTTTAATGTAAAAGTAATTGAGTGTATTTCACGATAGCCTACTTATCATAATTCTACTGTATATATTTAATGGGTTACTGTGAGGTGAGAATAGTCATTTCGATTTCTGGAGAGCGCGAGGCCACTCCTTGGGCGTAAAGCGCATTTGAGACATAAATGTTGCTGTTTGCTCCTTGCGGAGCAGGGCGACACCAGTGCGGCTGAATCCAACAGAAGCCTGCATGAAGCATTTATATGCTATGGCAGTGATTTGTTTCGGTAACGATGTGTTTCATGTGATGAGATTCCCAGTCTCATCAGTGGTCATATACGACACGCTTGTTGCCAGGCGCACCAGTCGTCACATACGACATGCTTCCGAATGCAGTAACGAATATTCAGATAGATCAGTTGCGAGGTGGTGGTTTATTCTCGTTATTGAGAGTATTTGTTGTACATATAGTTGAATATTATTTTATGTCCATTTTATGATTATTTATTTATGGTTATGTGAGGAATGGTTGTGAGAGCACGTGGGCTCACTTCAAGATATATATTTCTCTTCTCCGCTCCTGAGGGAGCATGGGGCCAACAGTGTGGTTTGCCTTCATATTAAGTATTCATATGCTAGGGCAGTAGTGGTTTCGGTAGCAATCTGTGTTACATGGTGAGGTTGCCAGCCTCATGCACAACACCATACTAGTCTCATTGGACGACATGCATGAGTGTGTGTGTGTGATAGCTGAGAGTGTGCCCTTGCAGTAGTGGTTTCGGCGGCAATCTGTGTTACATGGTGAGGTTGCCAGCCTCATGCACAACACCATACTAGTCGCATTGGACGACACACATAAGTGTGTGTGTGTGTGTGTGATAGTTGAGTGTGTCAGGTGGCGGCGTAGGACAGTTTGACAGGTGAGAGCGTGGTGTTTCTCATTCAGTATTATATTATGATTTTAACTATTCTGTGCTTTGTTTGCTTCTTCAGATTAGCATCGGGCACTGTTGGGTGTTTTGTTTTGTTTTGTTATGTTCGCTAGTTTATTTGTTTAATGTTTGTTTTGTCACTGAATGGGTTGTAAAAATTAATATAGCCCCTGCCTCTAGAATCAAGTTTTATTGTTGTTCGGGTCGGTGCGAGTGTGACAAGAGAGTGATCACACATCACAATACTATCATCATCACCATCATCTCGCCCACCCTATCACAGAAGAGTTGCGCAATTCGTCGACCTCACTCTCTCGCCTGGGTCCATCTTAATCCAGTGGCAAGATAAGTCAAGACGACTGGAGATGAAGTTAGGTGCAGTGGATGACCAGGGCTTTCTACGTGCCTCGCCATGCTCTTTACGCTCCACAGCGCGTTGCTGGTAATCGCCGTCATGCCCGTTGAACCAACAGGTGGTTTCTTCCGCGCAGTCTACCGAATCCAGTCTTCACATGCATGGGTAGGCATACCCTAACTCAAAGAAGGTTTATAACCAGTCGGCTACCCTCACCTAGTTTAGCAGGCCTGTCAAAGCCGTTTCCGGGGGGGGGGGTGGCCACTGTAGCATGCTATCAGCTACAAGGAGCCACAGGTGAGAGCTGGATGCCAGGTTTGGACCAAAGGTGGCCGAGCTGCCCTGAAAAGGGCATGACAGCTCCTTCACCAGAGGTACTACCAATACCTGACATCCCAAACCCCCTATCTATCTATATATATATATATATATATATATATATATATATATATATATATATATATATAGAGAGAGAGAGAGAGAGAGAGAGAAAGAGAGATAGAGAGAACTATTTTGGTACTCATAGTCGTCGAGGGTGACTTAGGTCATGACTCCCAAGTATATGCATGGGAGCATATCTGGAGTCATCCTTATATGACAGCCAGCTGTGCACAATGCTTGAATATACTATAACACAGTGTGTAGCATATTCTGTCAAAATAGTTAATTTGTTGGCATGTCTGATTTTGAGAAAAATTTAAAAATCCTTTAATTTAGCTACAGAGGTTAGTTTTTAGATGCTAAAGTTTCTGCTGTCGATGTAGGATAAATTTGTAAAAAATGATCCTGGATGTATTTAATATGTACTAATCTATTCAGAAACATCAGTGTTGTGCCAAAAATTAAAGTTGATTTTCTCTGAATTTGACATGTTCTATACACTATCTTCAGACATGCATAACTTGTCACTGAATGTTTATATTTTAACATATTTTTACTGTTACAAGGGTCTTTAAAATACCTTTCTTGCAATACAAATCATAATCTTCCAGTTTATCAGGGTGTCTAGATATTATCGATTTTGTAAGATTTCATCACGTATAGTGAACAGCATATTTCTGAGGGGATTAGACACACACTGTTTAGAGAACACTGATTCCTGCAGCTAAACAGCTGCATAAATGAGGTCACATGGCATCAGAATGATAAAGACACGCCAGCTGGCCCTTTTAGTTTACATTTATCAGAGTTTACAGCAACAGGAGAAACAGTACTTTACTCTGGAAGAGAGGATGGAGGTGTAGCCATTATTCTACAGAAGGGAATAGAAAGGTCATTACTGGAATGGAAACTCATCAACAACAGACTGATAAGAATAAGATTGAGAGGCAGATTCACCAACACTACAATAATACAATGCTACGCACCAACGAATGACAGCGATGAAGAGGTCAAGGATAAATTCTATCAACAACTGCAGAAAGAAATGGAAGACACACCTAGGTATGATCTTATTATAGTAATGGGAGACCTCAATGCGAAAGTTGGTACACACAATACTTATAATGAAAGAGTAATGGGGAAATGTGGCAGCGGAACATCAAACGAAAATGGGGATAAATTAAGAAGCTTCTGTAGCATTAACAACGTGGTCATTGGAGGAACACTTTTCCTACACAAAGAAATTCACAAATTAACATGGGAATCACCAAATGGTCGGGACAGAAACCAGATAGACCATATCATGATTAATGGTAGATGGAGACATGCATTACAAGATGTGAAGGTAAGAAGAGGTGCAGATGTGGGAAGTGATCACCATTTAGTAGTAGCAAAACTCAAAGTGAAACTAAAAACGGCTGGACCAATTGTAACCACACAAAAAAGGTTTGACATCAGCAAATTGAAGGACCCCCTTACCAGAAAAGCTTTTGCAGCTGATATAAAGAAACGATATCAATTTGCCAAAAGTCAGGAAAAGACATTGACTGATATAGACCAGAAATTCAACACCATTTCAACAATATATAAGGAAAGCAGCAAATCATGCTTGGGATTCCAGGAAAGGAAGAAGCAAGACTGGATAACACCAAAAACATTAAACACCATAACGACGAGAAAGGAAATGAAAAAAAAAGAAAGAAAATGGAAGCGAAGTCCCCCAGGTTAAAGCAATTTTATAGCAAACAGTACAGTCAGCTGGACAAGGAAGTTAAACGCCAAACCCGAGCAACAAAAGGAATTTTCTAGACGATCTTGCCAGACAGGCAGAAGAGGCAGCACTGAGAAATGAACAAAGCACAGTATACAAAATTACTAAATTCATCAGCGGAAAACGAGGTGCAAACAATATTACATTAGTAAGAGATAAGCAAGGAAATCTCATCACGACAGCAGAGGGACAGGAAACAAGATAGGCAGAGCATTTCAGAAAAACTCTGAACAAGGAACCACCAGAGACACAATTGAATGTTTCTGAGGCTGAAAACGATCTAGATGTTAATACAGACATTTCACGAAAAGAAGAAATCATCACAGCAATCAAAGGGTTAAAGAATGGAAAAGCTCATGGCCACGATAACTGAAATGCAGAGCTATTTAAGACAGACCCTGAGCTTGCAGCAGAATTATTAGAACCACTATTTGCACAAGTCTGGAAAACAGGGACAACACCAACAGAGTGGAACAAAGGAATAATTGTCAAATTGCTCAAGAAGGAAGATCTTGCAGACTGCAATAATTGGAGAGGAATTACTCTTCTCTCAGTTCCCAGCAAAATACTAGGCAGGATAATTATACAGAGAATTTCAAAAGCAGTAGACCACAAACTGAGGAAAGAACAAGCAGGATTTAGAAAGAACAGAAGATGTGTAGATCATATATTTACTCTCAGGAACATTATAGAGCAGTGCTCAGAATGGCAAAGACAGCTGTACATTAATTTCATTGATTTTGAAAAGGCTTTTGACAGTATACATAGGGACAGTTTATGGAAAATACTAAGGGCTTATGGAATTCCAAGCTGCATAGTGTCAATCATAAAAATCTTCTATGCCAACTTTACGTGTAGCGTTGGGCACAGCAACCTAACCTCGAGGTGAATACAGGAGTACGACAGGGATGCCCCTTATCAACCACTCTATTTTTAACAGTCATAGACTGGGTAATGCACCAGACAACAGAGGGCAGTCCAAGAGGAATAAGATGGACTACATTTTCTACATTGGAAGGTCTGGAATATGCAGATGACATTGCACTACTAGCACATTCTCATCAACACATCCAGGAAAAAACTGATAGACTTAATAAGTATAGCCAGCAGGTGGGCTTGAACATCAGTCTAATGAAGTCAGAGGTCATGACGCTCAATGTGGGCAACCCTGGGCCCATATCAGTAAGGAATCAGCAACTGGAACAGACAGACACCTTCACATACCTATGATGCATAGTAACACCAGACGGCGGAGCAAGCAAAGACATCAACAACAGAATGAACATAAAAGCAAGAAAGCCTTTTTTAGTCTAAACAACATCTGGAAGTCCTCTCAGTACAGCACAAAATTAAGATTATATCAGAGCTGTGTGCTTTCTGTACTTCTCTATGGTGCGGAATGCTGGAGAGTTACAGAGAAGGAAATGTCGAAATTGTCCTCTTTTCACACAACATGCCTAAGAACAATTCACCGAATCTTTTAGCTGAATACCATCACCAACCAAGATCTGCTCTAACACTTCACTTCCCTATAGCAATATCTGCGATGGGACTACCTTTTTAATTTTTGTTGTCGTTGCCAAAGTCTATTGGGCTACGTTAAAATAATGTCTTCATGAAGTAGAACAGACTGTTCCCTTGACTAACATGTGACATCTGAAATTATATTTCCAAATGAAAGTTTAGTTGCGTTATTTTTTGCATGAATAATATTGATTTAGGTAAATCTTTTACTTTATTCAGAAAGCTTGAATGATTGTGAATTTATGGAAAGAGGGGCTATTTTCATCTTAAAACTTCTCAGATAGACAGTAGATTGTTAACAGTAATTGTTAATTCCTGGGAGGCAATATCACCCAAATTGTATATTCTTCTTCTTCTTCCTCGTTCGTCCCGAAAAGGACGGTGGTTGCGTTGTGTCTGTTTACGCCTAAGCTGTGATATCTGCACCTTTCGGTCGACACATCCGACTTCTGCAGGGCATTTTTTAGGACCGGGTTTGCCTTCCCATTGTGATCCACACTCGCTCAGCCAGACAGACTGCACTGCTGCAGACTGTTTCCAGGACCACCACGTGGAGGTGGAGTGCGGTCTTGACCAGCTCTGATTCGATGGTCCTGACGCAGGCAGTCAAGCTATGAGTCGCTGACTGCGTTCTCTATTGCTGCGTCTTTGGGTCCTAAATTGTATATATGTAAGCTAATATGAGTCTCAGTGACCTGTGTTTTTAATAATTTACATTTTTTATATGATGTTTATTTATATAATATTGTAAAATAAATGATAACTAACATTGAAAATAATAATAATAGCCCCTTCAGTCATAACTGACTATGGGAATGCGCCCCTGAGGTGACAGCCCTCAGCTGCTTATTTTCCTGGTGCTCCTTTCGACGTTTTCTCCCCTCCTCTGCTTGTTGTGTGAGCCTCTCTTCGCCCAATCTGAGGTGGCGCCATAAATAACATTGAAAATATTACCACGTTTTGATGACATCAGTGAGTGTAGGAGTTTAAAAGAACATATTTGGTACTTTTTGTTATAAATTTTGTTTTCAATTCTACCACAGCCATTTTAGTATTCCATTATGTTAATTTGTGGTGTTATTTATCCTTATACACTAATTTAACTTTCCAACATGTTCATTTTTCCTGTTTAAAAAAAAAACAAACATTGCTTTTGTGAAGTAGGTAACAATTCATGGTCAAGTAGAACTCATTACCTGGTAGAAAAGGAGCTAACCAAGCTTCACTATAGCCTCAGTTTGATTTATGTCAAGCTACTAAGGTAATAGCAGTCCTGCTGAAAGACCTGCTGTAATAACTCTTTCATGGCATGTGATGTGCAGAAATTGAGTTAGAGGAAATCCAAGTTTGAGGAGTTTTAACATGTTTTTAAAATTAACTAATGATAGACGTGCCTGTTTACGTCCTACAATCTATTGATCTGTGACTAAACAGATCACAAGTAAGAATTATTTTTGTTCATGTAAATATCAATCCTAACTTCAAAGAAAATATCTGTCCTAACTTCAAAGAAAATATCAGTCCTAACTTCAAAGAAAATATCAATCCTAACTTCAAAGAAAATATCAGTCCTAACTTTAAAGATGAAAAACCTATGGCAAGACACATGCAAAGAAACAAAGTTACAACTGATCAGAGTATGTATATTCCCAGTAGCAACATAGGGCTGAAACAGTTTCTCTCCATCGATTTTTATTCTGGGCTGTCTTTTTCAGCTGTGCCCAAGTCGTTCCAATTTCCTTAGCCTCCTCTTCCACTGTTTTTCTTGGCCTCCCCACCCTTCTTTTCCCTTGTGGGTTCCACTCAAGGACACCTGCCTATGCTTGACTGTTCTCTTCTGAGTGTGCTGTATGTCCTATCCGTCCCCACTTTCTTACCTTAATTTCCATTTGTATCGCTTGTTGCCCGCATCTTTTCCTTAGTTCTTTATTTGTAATTACATCTGGCCATCTTAAACGGAGAATCCATCAGAGACATCTATTTACAAATGTCTGTAGTTTGGAGGTGATACTCTTTGAGACAAGACTGACTTTACATTTGAGTTAAAGATTCTGATGTTGTTCTCTCCGGAAATAGCTGAGGAGTTCTATATTGGTCAAAGGGCATTAAAAGTAGGTACCACAAACTGCCCGGCTAATTCGCTGAAAAAATGTCCTTCGTGGGGCAGAATGGGGAAACTAGGTCTTCTTTGTTGTTTTGCTGTTCTTGCATTTTTGTATGTATTGTAATAAAATTTAAACAAGATAATTCTGTGTTCGTTCTCTCTCAACATAATTAAACTTAAAAATGGAATATATTTTTTAAAATGATAGAAAAATTGCTACGAAAAACATCAGTATATCTGGGTTTTCGGTGTGCCGGCGAACTCCGGAGTTACCCGCGCATCATTCAAACACTCGTTGCTATATCAACAAAGAGCTATCCTCTCCAAATTTACGATCAATGGAAATAAGAGTTATTGAGCCTCTGTTATAACACAAGCCCCAATGGATATCGAAGGAGTTGCACAAATTTCAAAGTAATGACAAAGTTGTCTTTTTAAGTGTGTCTCCAAGAGCCGGATCCCTGCTTGTGTTACATCCATAGATTCGCCATCTATTCGACTATCAGTGTGCAAATTCTTATCATCTGAGATTTGTTGAAAGAGCAAGCTTTCACGAACAACGACCAACCCGACAAGTGTTTTGCGCTTGTGTCTGGTCATTGAGTCTGTTCCACCCGGGAAAGATCAACCCCCTGAGCGTGATGCGAATGAGAGAAACTATCGGGCTGATTCTACTGAGCACACGAATGAGAGAGACTACCTGCGTAACTTAATATATATTTTTGAAAATTGATAACACTTTCTTCTTCTTCCTCGTTCATCCTGAAAAGGACATTGGTTGCACTGTGTCGCCGTTTACAGCGAAGCTGTGATAGTTGCGCCTTTCGACTTCCGCACTGCATTTTTTGGGAACGGGTTTGCGTTCCCTCTTCGATCCCTACTTTCTCGACCAGACTGCACTAATGCAGCCTGTTTCCAGGATCACCACTTGGAGGTAGAGTATGGTCTTGGTTAGCTCTGGTTCGCTGACCCTGACGCAAGCAGTCAAGCTACGAGTCGCTGACTGCATTCATCACTTTTGCTGCGTCTTTGGTCCCATTTAATTTATACTAAAATAAGTACGACTGTGATAACTAAAATAAACCCAAGGGAATTAGCAAGGGGAGTGCAGGTAGAAGACTCAAGGTTGGACCAGCGAAAATGTCATTCTCTAGATTTAGCTTTTGTTTTGGCAATTTAATTATTTGAGGGTGATTTTTTTTTTTTTAATTAATAAAATAAAGATAGTAACGCACTAGCAATATAATAAACGTATGTAAGGGTAATTTGGATGCCGCAAAAGCACATGCATTATCTTCTATTTAAGAAGAGCCTGTCTTGTCAACCATCGCCCCATCCCCCTTTTTTAAAATTACAATAATATTTATTATTTTAAAACTTCGTAAGAATGCAGTGCTGACACTGGCAGATGTTTTGTTTTATTTTAGTATTTATCTTCTGTGGTTAATGTTTCTAAGACTAGATGTTAAGATATCATATACAGTAGTTGATGCTTGTGTGTCAAATGTATGTGCATTGTTTAATTATAAGATCTATACTTTTAAATTCTGTGATACTTAAAACTATGTCTCTAACAATAACACTAAATGTACTTTATGCTTTTAATTTTTATATGAACGCGGGGAAAACATGAAAAAAGGTTAGTTAAACAATAAAAACAGTTATAAATAAAAGGTTGTAACAATTACTTTATTCTTCCTTTCTGATTCTGCCTGTAAAAATGCCCATCTTTTAGCAAAAATCTGGTAAGCAGAATTTCTGATGAGTAGAAGTATTTTAGATGGTCTCAGAGACTTCTAGTTAACCAGACATTTTATTGTTTAAAATGTTAAAAGGCAAACATAGTCCCATAACACATACTGCCATATGGAGTAAAATGTTAGAGACTATACTAAACTAGGAGAGCAGCAAGAGGTGGGGTGACCAGGCCCCTTTCTCTGTGCTTTTCTTTCTCTAACTCAAGTCAGGTACCCATTTGCAGCTATGAAGAGTAGAGCCTGTTGATAACGTGAATTGAACCTGGCACCTGTTGTAGCCGGACTTCATGGGTTCGGCAGTCGCTGTCTGTGTGACAGATGCCAAGGCTGATGGGCCTTTGTTACCAAACATAGTTAATCACTTATGTTTGGGGACGGGTGTACTAATTTTAAAAACAATGGGTGACGTGGCTTTAGTATACCGCATTGTGTTAAACTCGAGCATCCTGGTTTACCCCTTTGTTGTATTTTACTTAATTCATAATTGAACGAGTCAGCATTCATGGGTTTAATGAGCAGTCAAATGGATTAATGTTGACATAGGTTTTCAACACAATTTTGTGTGTGTGTAGAAACATAACTGAGCATTCTCCAAAGTAAATCAAGATAAACAAACTCCAGAATCAAAAGATAAATGTTACAGAATAGAAAATAAACTCCTTAGGTTTGGGTTTTCTTTTTAATTTGTCTCTCTTGTATATTTTCTGCAATAGCCTATATTCTCAAGTTGTCTTGTACAAAAGAATGATCATGAAAAGATAGGCAGTGTCAGTCTGAATGCTCCTCGCCACACATATCTCATATAGGTTTTTCTTCAAACTAAAGAATGCAAGTTTACTTCTTCCCCTTTTTCTTCGTAACAGCATTCTGCAGTCAAGTTTGTCCTACAGGTTTCTTCTTTTCTCTGGATATTATGTCTTCTTTTTGTATTACCTTTTCCCTCACTCGGTTTTCCAGTCCTTGTTTTCATTATTTTTCTATTTATAGTTTCAATGTACTATTCACTTCCGGTTCAGTAGCGGCCATTTTCACTCCAACATGTGACACTATCAGGAAGTATTTGTCTCTTATTCCTATAGTTTCATGTTCTCCACTTAATTCCCACTTTCTTTCCCTTCTGTTTTTTGTTTGTCTGTCACTGACGAAGGCCTTGTGGCCGCACCGTAGGTTTCCTTGTCCTTTCTCTTAGATGTATTACTTTTTGTGTTTTTGTTTGTTTTTTCCCATTTTACCCCTTTATGGCAGTTCTCAAATACTCATTCTAAGGCATGCAAGCATTAGCTTGTGAATGTTGAACGTTTCAATGTATACATATCTCTCTACCACTATTCTGAGAGTGTGTAGGATGATAACAATGTTGACTTCAGGGGATCTGGTTAAGAAGTTATCCTACAACAAATTTTTGTTTCAGGGCAACACAAAATGCAACAACAGCTACGTATTTATTTTCCATAGCTCACCCATTAGCGACCAATCGTTTAAAAGCTAATATTTTTATTCCCCTTCTGGTATATTGGCTTCGAGGCTATAATTTTATTATTGCCTTATGACATCATAGCGAGAGCCCGTCAGATATAGGTGGTAGATGCATTGCCCCCCAAAAGATATCTTCTACAGACAATTAGCAGATGGCAAGAGAACAGTTGGGCGACCACAGCTGAGGTTCAAAGATGTGTGCAAGAGAGATATAAGGGCACTGGACATAGATCCAGCAACATGGGAGGATGAAGCTGCCGATCGCACTAAGTGGCGATGCTATTTACGGTGCCACCTCAGATTGGGCGAAGAGAGGCTCACACAACAAGCAGAGGAGGGGAGAAAACATCAAAAGGAGCACCAGGAAAATAAGCAGCTGAGGTCTGTCACCTCAGGGGCGCATTCCCATAGTTATGACTGAAGGGGCTATTATATTATTATTACACTGGCACACTTTGTCATGAGAGACCAGTGCTTTAGCCATTCTGTGAATTGAAAGAACAAAAATTAATATACAAGGATCAGTGAAGGTATGGCAAGAAATGGAAGGTCTTGTAAGGTTCTAGTTGCACATATTAATAATGGCAAATAAATAGTGAATTAGTTGTCTTCCCAAACACCCCAACCTTTCCCACCCTCTTTATTAACAAAATGACACATATGAGTAGACTTCTATTTTAAGACAAAGGAAAACGATGATGATGTTCCCAGATGTCAGGAACATCATATTATTATGGTGGGTGTGGGTTGTATGTAGATGAAGATCAACAATGGCTCATACGAACTAACCCAACACCACTGGTACAGTTCCAAGACATTTATTAAACTGATATATATACATCGTGGAAATCAAGTACATGTAGCAAGCATACTGACTCACCTCCAGGCTGACATTGCCTGCAGGAAATAACTCTGACTCTCGTGTTCATGAAATGACTTTACACGAACACACACTAACAGTTACATATACAGTCCTCGGTGCGGCATACCTTCCTCGCACAATCATAACACCATCCAGGTGTGATCCACTTATTATTATTAAAATGAGATTTAATATCTCCATTCCTCTATCTCATTTTAATCCTTACTGCAGAGGACTATCACAACAGTATCATACATCATCATTACAATAAATGCTCTATCGATCCATTCAAACAAACCCGAAAAAATTATGTAAATTTATACAATTACATGTGAGTTCTACAAAATATGCTGACACTCACAATCGCATAAGCTAGACGTCAGCTATGCTTTCATCAGATTTACACTACTGAAGTAATTACCATTACATTGTAAAGGCAAGTGTTACCAAAAAAAAAATATCACATCTCACTGCCAAAAAATGCGAGTCTTTTACTCCCCAGTGACTGATTCCCTTTAAATTCAAAAAATGCAACATCAACATTTTTACCCTCATACTATATAGTGTCAGTAAAAAGATAAAGACTATCAAACAAGTATATACATTACTGTCACATAATATCTTTTGTTGCGCACATGGGCTTTGATGGAATAAACATATATTTTGGTGCGCACATCAGCTTTAAAAGGAAATGGTGCAAAAGAGTGCAATGAAGTGGAGTGAACAGGAAGCCTGACAGAGAAAGATGTCAGTTTGCCGGCTTTAGAAGCCGTATTGCATTTTATCGTGCTCTCTTTATGGTCGCTGGGTTTAGTACAGCATTGTTGTATATTCCAAGGGTAGTAGGACTTGTTGATCCAGCCATATGGTTATTGCGGACAATGTATTGCTATTGTTAATGAATTCATACGTGTCTCATTGTTATTATTAAAAAGGGAGATTGTCAGCATGCCTTCGTGTACGCTTTGTGAATGGCGTTTACAAGTATGTAGATTGTGTGACCTCTCGCAGTTTGATACGAGCTTAGAGGATAATGTCATGAAGGTGTAGTTATTATACTGTGACATATTTTTGGGGGCTCGTCCGGGATGTGAAGTTCACGAAGTCGGCACGTTACTGGTTTGAGTTGAAAAATGATGTTCTTACCAGATGCTTTTCCAGCCAATTCGAATTCAAGCGCCAGGTGGTTGTGCCTGTCGCCTTTAGATCAAAGGTGTTGCAGGTGGCACACGATTCACCGTTTGCTGGACATATGGGGGTTGCAAGAACTTGCCATAGAGTTCTGTCACAATTCTATTGGCCGGCTTACAACAAAGACATTAAGGTATACTGCAGGTCTTGCCAGGTATGCCAGCCAGTGACACATAAAGGTAAATTACCAAAGGCTCTGTTGCAGGTTGTTGATTTGTCGGTTCGCCCCTTCCAGAAAGTTGCAATTGATATCGTTGGTCCGCTTTCTGTTGCATCAGAGAGAGGCTTTCGTTTTATTCTGACAATGGTGGATCTGTGCACAAGATGGCCCGAGGCTGTGCCAATGAGGACTATAACCTCTCAGGCTGTGGCGGATGCATTGCAGATGTTGTTCAGTAGGTTTGGGTTTCCCGAGGTGATATTGTCAGATAGGGGACGTCAATTCATTTCCAAGGAAATGGCCGAGATCACTAAATTGTTGGGCATTTCCCAATCGTTCACCAGCCCTTATCATCCCCAGTCAAACGGGGTATGTGAACGTTTTAATGGCGCATTGAAGGATATGTTGGCCAAGGTCACTGCTGAATTTCCCCAAGAATGGGATAAATTCCTTCCAGCAGTGTTATTTGCCTATAGAGAGGCGCCTCAGGAGAGCACCGGGTTCTCTCCATTTGAACTATTGTACGGGGCGAATCCGAGGGGCCCAATGCACATTCTGAAAGATATACTGGTTGGTGGGTGTTCTGATGGGTCCTCCGTTTCAAGTTATGAATACGTCATAAACCTGCGTAACCATATTGTCAAAGCGTGTGCCGTGGCACATGATAATTTATCCATGGCGGGGGCGCGGTACAGGCAATACGCTAACCGCGGATCCAAATTACTGTTCTTGGTTCCCGGTGAAGAGGTATGGCTTCTTCTGCCATCAAAGGAAGACCGTTTGAGCATTACATGGCAGGGACCGTTTAAGGTGCTTAAGAGGGTAACGGATGTTGATATTTAATCCAGGTTCGGAACAAGGAAAAAGTATTCCACATTAATATGTTAAAACCTTATATGGAATGGCCAGAGGCTCTAAAAGGGGTGGACACTAGGTCTGGGGAGACTCCGAAGATGGCATGTTTGGTGGTCATTAATGAATTGGGTGACATAGGAGATTATATTAGTCTCCAGCTGTCTCTCGTTCCCCTTGCTCCTTCTGAGTCTTGGGAGAATGTGCAGATATGTGACGGCCTAACAATAACACAGAAATCTGAGGCTCGATCAGTCATTGGAGAGTTTGGAGATGTTCTCACTGATTTGCCAGGACGTACCGACTTGATCTGCCACAATATTATCCTGACAGACAACCAGCCGATCAGGGTAAAGCCGTATCCGCAGCCATTACATTTGAAGTCGGCGATTGAAAAAGAACTAGATGACATGTTACGGTTGGGGATCATTTCTCCATCGGAGTCTGCTTACTCCTTCCCATTGGTTGTAGTTCGGAAGAAAAATGGGTCCTTGCGTGTCTGCATCGACTTCCGTAAATTAAATAGTGTCACTGTGATTGACGCTGAGCCAATACCGAACCAGGAGACCTCCTTACTCAACTTTCCCATGCCAGGTTTTTTAGTAAACTGGATTTATCTCGAGGATACTGGCAGGTTCCTCTTGTCAAGTCGGCTAAACCTTTGACGGCATTTTCCACCCCAAAGGGTTTATTTCAGTTTAATTTTATGTGTTTTGGGCTAGTTAATGCGCCCGCAACTTTCGTCAGAATGATGAGAAAGTTACTAGGTCATCGTATGGATGTGATTACGTACATCGATGACATCTGCCTATTCCATGAAACATGGGAACAACATATGTTGGGGCTGTCTTCCCTGTTGCTTTGTTTACGTAAGCATGGGTTAACGGCACGGCCTAGTAAGACTTGTATCGGTTTCAGGGAGTTGAATTTTTTGGGGTTTATCGTAGGTAATAATCTATTAAAACCCGAGATTGGCACAGTTAAAAAAATTTTGGAACTACAGGCACCTAGGACTAAGAAGCAGGCCAGAAGCCTGATAGGACTTGTCAATTTTTATCGCAAATTCATCCCTCAATTTTCCTCTATTTCTGATGCTTTAACCTCTCTTACTAGTAAAGGAATGCCTAACAGGGTTGTAAGGTCACCAGAATGCGAGAAAGCGTTATCAAAAATCAAGAAGTTATTTTCCATGCGACCAATCCTTTTGCCTGATTTGAGCAAACCCTTTATACTGCGGACCGACGCGTCATCTGTGGGCATTGGCGCATGTCTTATGCAAGACCACGAGGGTACACTACATCCTGTGATGTATGTTAGTCGGAAACTGTTACCGGCAGAGACCAGGTACTCAACGATCGAAAGAGAATGCCTGGCTATAATATGGGCAGTGTCAAAACTGTCCCAATACGTGATAGGGTCCCAGTTTATACTTCAGACAGATCATCGACCTCTACTGTTTTTGCAATCTTCGAAGTCGACAAGCTCACGGTTAACTCGTTGGGCCTTATTGCTACAACAGTTCCAGTTCACAATTATCCCATTAGAGGGTAGACTTAATGTCGTGGCAGATGCTCTGTCTAGATTGTAATTTTTGGGACATGAGTTATATCTGTGTTCGTAGGCACGACGTCTACGTACAACAGCGTCTATTTTTTTTTCTTTTTAACTTGTTTAATATTTTATTGTATGCTTTGAAATCTACTGCTCTCAGGGAGAAGAAAACTTCGTTTTCTTTTCTGAGGAAGGGGGTAGATGTCACATAATATCTTTTGTTGCGCACATGGGCTTTGCTGGAATAAACATATATTTTGGTGCGCACATCAGCTTTAAAAGGAAATGGTGCAAAAGAGTGCAATGAAGTGGAGTGAACAGGAAGCCTGACAGAGAAAGATGTCAGTTTGTCGGCTTTAGAAGCCGTATTGCATTTTATCGTGCTCTCTTTATGGTCGCTGGGTTTAGTACAGCATTGTTGTATATTCCAAGGGTAGTAGGACTTGTTGATCCAGCCATATGGTTATTGCTGACATTGTATTGCTATTGTTAATGAATTCATACGTGTCTCATTGTTATTATTAAAAAGGGAGATTGTCAGCATGCCTTCGTGTGCGCTTTGTGAATGGCGTTTACAAGTATGTAGATTGTGTGACCTCTCGCAGTTTGAACGAACGAACGAACGAACGAACGAACTTTATTTTCAAAGGGTTGAGAATTGGGCACGCAGGCCCGTCTGACATTCTGCCCTTCCTTTCTCTCACCTTTCATACTGAATTCATTTATTCTCATATGCATTTTACATATCAAATTCAAGGAATTCAACGTTGTAAAGTAAAATAATAATATAGCACACTCATATTAACATTAATTACTTATAAGCATGACATAACATATGTTGAAAAGTACAAACATTATCAGATAGATAGATAGATAGATAGATAGATAGATAGATAGATAGATAGATAGATAGATAGATAATTAGATAGATAGATAGATAGATAGATAGATAGATAGATAGATAGATAGATAGATAGATAGATAGATAGATAGATAGATAGATAGAACGAACGAACGAACGAACTTTATTTTCAAAGGGTTTAGAATTGGTCACGCAGGCCCGTCTAACATTCTGCCCTTCCTTTCTCTCTTCTTCCATAGTTAATCTATTTATTCTCACACGTATCCTAAATGTTACTTAAATAATAAAATAACAAGAAAGTACAATAAAATAAAATCCCAACATTGTAACAGTACAATAACAGTTACACAAATTTACAGATGCGTATCAAAATTTATACTAAACAGGACAAAATTAACTTTAAAACCTACATATGATGTTATGTAATAATAATAATAATAATAATAGCCCCTTCAGTCATAACTGACTATGGGAATGCGCCCCTGAGGTGACAGCGTAATTATTTAAGAACATAACGAAATTAGGGTGGCATATAATCTGCACTCATGATGTATTTGAAAAGTCTGTGATTGAATGAATATGGACTAAGAGTATTTTTTAAGTCGTGTGGAAGAGTATTCCACAGATGAGCAGCAGAAAAAGCTAAACTTTTCTTGAATAAGTCGAGCCTAGGCTTGGGCATGTGTAATTTATTTAAGCGTTGACTGCGTCTTCCGCTGTATTTGAAAATAGGCCACAGATACGTTGGAGCATTCTGTGACAAGATTTTGTGAATAAATTTGGCTTTGTTGAAGAGAAGGCGCTTTCTTAGTGGTAATATGTTAAGATATGTATATGCGTCTACACACTGTGTGAGGTTTTTGTCTGAAATTAGGCGCACTGCACGTTTTTGTAATGAAAAGAGTCTTTTAGTGTTGGACATGGTGCAGCCATCCCAAATTGTGGAACAATAGTCTAGATGTGTTTGTATCTGGGATGTATAGAACATTTTTCGTGTCTCCTCATCTAGGAAATGTTTGATTTTAGCTAACTGGTAAACTTTTTGTGCCGTTTGTTTGGTCAGTGCTTGTACATGCGAATTCCAACTTAAATGTTGGTCAATTATGAGTCCTAGTGTTTTATATTCATTTACATTTTCAATTAAAGAGGTTCCAATGTAGAGCTGAAGTGTTGTTTTCGGCGAGTTTTGTAATTTTTGTCTAGTTGATATTATCATACATTTTGTTTTAGTGATATTTATTTGCATGCAGTTTTCATTGCTCCACTTAATAAGATTGTCTGTGTCGCTTTGTAATAATATTTCTAGCGTGTTGCAACTTTTATCACTAGTATAAATGGTACAGTCATCGGCAAATAGGTCGCAGGATGAGTGCTCGATGTGTAGTGGAAGGTCATTTATGTAAATGGAAAAAAGTAGAGGGCCGAGAATAGAACCCTGAGGAACACCAGTGTCAATAATAGTTGGGCTTGACAAGGAGTTATTGTACCACACTACTTGCTGTCTGTCGGACAGGAATGATTTAAGTAATGTCACTAGTTTAAAGTTAACTTTCATTGTTTCTAATTTTCTTATTAAAACAGCGTGATCTAACATATCAAATGCTTTCCTAAAGTCTACAAAGATTGCTCCACATATGTTATCGTTATTTATGTTTAGGTGCAAGTTGTCTATCATCTTAGTTAGAGCTGTGTGGCATGAATGCTTTTGTCGAAACCCTGACTGACTGTCAATTAGCAAGTCATTGCTAACTAGGTAATGTAGTGTTGCTTTATGTATGTGTTTTTCTAGTGGTTTAGAAAGCGATGATAAAAGAGAAATAGGTCTATAGTTACCAAGATTACTGTTATCTGACGAGCCAGGTTTGAAGAGAGGATATACTTTGGCAATCTTAAAGGCTGAAGGAAAATAACTTTTAGCAATACATTGATTATATATAAAAGTTAGTGAATCACTAATAGCTGGTGCGGCGTAACGCAGTATTCGATTACTAATTCCGTCAAGCCCTGATGAGCTATTATCCTTAAGGCCAATAAGATAGTTATACACTTCATTAACTGTCATAAAAGGAATGTCGGGTGGAACTGAGTTTGTACATTTGTTTTTACAGAATGCTGAAAGTTTGTCTAAGTCACTACAGGAAGGTGGTATTGTGGATTTCAGACCGTTTATTTCTGCTTGAAAGTGATTGCTGAAGTCGGTGCAAGTAAATGAAGTGTTGGAAGAGAATGAGTCTGGTGCATTACGTTTTTTCGCTAAGGTGTTAATTGCCTTCCATATTTCCTTACTATTTGATTTGTTCTGAACTATATTTCTAAAACGATTTTTCTTTTCTTTCCGAATTAAATATTGAACTTTGTTCCTGTATACCCTGTATGTGTTGAGGTCCTTATTTTTGTGCGCTTGATCTCTCTGCCTCATAGCCTCCAACACTTCCTGCGTGATCCACGGAGATTTTAATTGTCGTTTGACGCGAATTTCCTTAGCTGGTACGTGCGTGTCAAAAACATTATAAAAAATTTTTGTCCAGTATTCAATAGCGTCATCCGGATCAGGAAGTTGGTAAACACGGGCGAGAGGTGCAGTTAGCAAGTCATTTAAAAATAATTCCTTACTGAAATGTTTGAAACTTCTAAATTTGATACTTACATGTTTATTTTTCGGAACTTTACATTTATTCTTTGACCATGTACAGCATACTGGATAGTGGTCACTCATTGCAATATTAGGGACAGAGCATTCTATGATGTTTTCTGGGCAAGTTACGTAGATGTGGTCGATTAGTGTGGTTGATGCTTGTGTTACTCTTGTAGGCTGGTTAACTATTTGTTTTAAGTTGTACGATAATATTATATTTTTCCATGTTAGATTTGAATTGTGTATATCGATGTTGAAATCACCAAGAAGAACAACCTCCTTGACTGTGGCAAATACATTGTCCATCATTATGGTGAAATCTTCGTACCATATAGGTCCTGCACTAGGATTTCGATAAAGATATCCCACCAGAAATGGGCCCTGATTCGGTAGCTTTATTTCCAACCATACACATTCTATCTCTGCTGTCTCTAAGTCGTTTCTGCGGCGAAAATTAAGGGAAGTGGAAATATAAACTGTTATACCTGTCTCTTGTTTTTTGCTTGCGTCTCGCCGAATAGTTTTAAAACCATTTAACGCAATGTCATCGTCTGTTATTCTGTCATTTAGGCGACTTTCTGAAAGTCCAAAAATGTGAAAATTATTACTTAGAATGTATGTAAGTTCGGGGAGTTTACCTAGAAGATGGTAAATATTCAGATGACCAAGTCGTAGACCATCCTTGTGAAGCCACGGTACATAATTACCAGCCATGCTTGTATAGTAAAAAGAAAGATATATTTTAAAAAAATATAAAAAAATATAATAAAAAAATACAAGTTAAAAAACAGTTAGGCTATGCACACAAAAAGCGCAAAATATTTTTACGAATTAATACTTCACCAAGGAAGTGGAATTCAAGAAATGAGAAATTGCAGAAAATACAATATTAAAATAATTAATACAACTAATAAAAAACAATTTCAACTGAGTATATGAAAATTGTCACAAAACAATCAGGCATACAACATATCACACCAGAACTGCTCAACACAACAAAGTGAAGTTAAACGAGAGATGGAAGAAATTAATAATAGTCACAAGTCAGACAAGTTAAGTATACAACACTTCACACCTTAACACCGAAAATTCTAACAAATTGAAGCTACGCGTGATAATAAGAAATTTAAATTGTAACGAAATAAGTAATCAAAGAAATTTTTTTTTAGAGGATATTAACCGATAAACTATTAAAAGTTCTGATTATTACCGTTGTATTAAAAAATCAACAAATGTTCAAATGGAGTGAAGGCTGTAGTAACAGAGATTTAGTGAAGCAAAGTGTTTGTTCGTCAATAACTGACGTCTCTGCCGGGCATATAATAGGGATGACTTTGGGCAGACATCATTAATGCTTGTCTAAGTGACGCAGGGCTGAATTGCATCAGATAGACAAGTTCAGGGTTCCACTGAGGACGATAATAAGAACTAGGGGAGGAAGCATGGTGATCTCTGATTTCTTCCGTCCTTGTTGTAGTGTTGGTAGGAGTATTCTGCGCCTGGGACATTGGAATACTGTTGGTAGAGGTACCTGAGTGGGGCTGCTTTGTGACTAATGGGGGAAACATGGTATCATAAGATTCGGCTTCCTGATTGAAAGTGGCGTTGTGATAGCTGGAAGGCTGCCTGCTTGCAATAGGTGTGCTTCTTTGAGGGGTAGGTGGGGTTTGTGATGCGTTGTAATTATATGTTGATGTCTCAGTAGATTTCGTTGCATTCTCTATATGGGTTGAGCTGTCTTGTTGTGTCCTTTCTGGATATTTTATGTTTTTGGCCAGGATACTGCTTCCCAGTGTGGATGTGTGAATTTGATCTCTGTAGAGTCGTTTCTTAGGTGCTCCTGAGTTAGATGTAAAGAATGGAGTATTGTTGATGAAGCCAAGGCCGTTTTGTTTACAATAGTTCTGTAGTTTTGTGTTGTAAGTGTCCGCTGTGCGACGCTGAAACCCATAGCATGGTGGTATGATTGATGAAATAAAGATGGAGGCTTTGGGAAATTTTTGTTTTATTGTAGCCACCAATCCTGAGGGGTTTAGGCTCTGCTCATTCATGATATCATTAATTCCTACGTGTAGTGTTGTTTTTGTTATCTTGTGATTAATATCGAACTTATTAATTATGTCCAGTAGTCTTTTAATACCAGCCCCCGGCACTGTCATAACTGAAACGATGTCTTCTCTTGTAGTGGACATTCTTTCACAATAAATACCCTTCAAGAGGGAGTCACCAATTACAATATGTGTAACGTCACTACGTATTTCTTCACTTTGTTTTCTATTAGATTGATGCTGCTGCCTTTTGTGGTGTTCTTTTTGTGGACTGTTGTGATGGCTCTGAGATTTGTGAATTTGGTTTTCGGGCACTGGAACGTTGTCTGGTAGGGATGCTGATACCTGCTCATTTTCTGTTGAACAATCCTCAAGAACTTGAAATCTGTTGGTAATTTTGACTCCAATGGGATATGTTGTGTTTGTGAGTGTCTCTTCGTGTTTTTTGTGTACAGTTTGGTGGTGACCTTTTTGCTGATTTGGCGTATTTTTATGTATGGATTCTTCGCAATCTTCTACTATTGTTTGAGGATGATCTGGTTGTCTTATCTTATAGAGTGAGAAGTCTCTCTGCAGTTTTTCGATGATGTCCTTCATGCTAGAATTGTCTTCCCTCAGAGATACTATCTCCCTTTTAAGAAGTTCGTTTTCGGCCTTGAGCGATGTCTGTATACTAGACATGAGATCACCAATTAAACTTCGTAGCGTGTCCTCCATATTTTGCATTAGCTCCTGGCAGCACGACACAGGTAACTTCGTGGTGTCTTCTTTTTGTTGCTCAAGAGATACAGTTTCAGCTTTTCGTATATTTTCATGGTCCATGGGGTATTCGATGGCCAACATAGGTTTAGAAATTGTAGGGGTGTCTGTTATTGTATCCAATACTGCAGAAGGTAGAATTTTTGATTCACTGTGAGACATTGGGTTGCAGCTGATGTTGAGAATGTCGTTGTCGGTAGTAAAGTCACTTATGCCTGGAATCATTGAGTCTACTGCCAAGTGGGGCATAGAAACAGCGGAGTCCATTTTAGTGTTTTCTAACTCAACATCAGTTACAATTTTTGCAGATTCTTTTAATTCTTCAAATTCTGTTTCTAGCCATGATTCGATAGCTGCGGCAGTCCCCTGGGTCATAATTTTGTTCTTAGTGTGATAAAGGTGAATTTTGAGAAGTGGTGTTGTTATAACGTCTTCTACTAGTGCACCATTTATGTCTGTTCTTGACTCTACAAGTCCTGTTTCGTAGAATTTAATGACAATGAAACGAAATGCCTCGTACTGAAAGGTGTTCTGGAATGTTATAGTTACACATTTTCCATGACTTGATAGCTTCAAGGTTATACCGGACCCTGTTCTACAACCTTTAAGTTTTAGGTGAATAGCCCTCTCTTTGTTCAAAGCATAGTTCTTTATGGTCGTTGGTCTTAAACGAGCGTCCCTGGGGCCCACTGTTAGCTGCGAACTAACACCTTCTTCCAAGCATGACATTGTTACATTCCACCGGGCGTTTTGTTATCGGTGAGGAACATTGTATACCGGGAAAATTTTATGATGCTTGACGCAACGCTTACCAACAACTGACCTCTTGCTTTGGCGAAGGTCACATTCGGATGAGTCATGTAGTCATTGTTAAAAATATCCTCCAGTAACATAGAGAAAAAACTGATACACATTTCAACGGTATTCTATAAAATGTTACACATTACATTAACACAATATCATGTTTAAAAATTTCACCGTCTAATAACCAATATACTGATATAAAAATCCACGGAATGTGACTTAAACTTCCTGCGTTAATGCTGCGAAATGTGAGAGCAGATAAAAAACACGTCCGTCCATGACGAAGGGAGATAGATAGACGATACGAGCTTAGAGGATAATGTCATGAAGGTGTAGTTATTTTACTGTGACAATTACATTAAAAAAAATTGCAGTATGAACTATACTTCACACTATATACAGGGTTTGTAGCGACCTTGAAAAACCTGGAAAAAGGAAAAAAAAATTCCAGGCCTTGAAAAGCCTGGAAAAATGGCTAAAAGCCTTGAATTTCCCGCACCGGACCTGGAAAAAATTCGAAAGTTGTCCATTTTTCGATTATTGGTGGTATTTTTCGTTAAACTTCAGTTACCGTAGAATTTTTACTTCCCTTTGCGCACTAAATCCATTTACAGACGTTTTCGGCGGGTTGTGTTTTCGGCGATTTGCGTTTTCAGCGATTTGCGTTAATGATGTGAACGCAGATTTATTTTTAGCGCTCGCCTCTGTTGTGTTACTCGAAAGGTACTGGGAAAAAATTGATTTATAACCTCAGACCTAAGGGTCTTTTATATTTGGACATGCGCCCTAATATAACCGACTAGGTTGAACGGGATGCGCCTCGCCAAAACTTTAAAACAAAAAACACCAAGAACTTGTCTCTACACATTCAAGTTGTGTTAAATCGTTCATTTCAACTGAGGTAAGTAGGCTAATAAATTCATTTATCTCATTTATAAAACATATTTACATAAGTGCAGTTTATAGATAGACCTTCTGTACCTACGTCTGTAATTTACAATGTAGGCCTATTTACAGTTTTATTTTTAACCATGGCCAAAATTAGTGTTTGAATGAAATTTCTTCATTTACAACTGCTTACGGGAATATGTTTGACACAGTTTAAGATGGTCAGGAATAGAAATTGATGGTGATTCCATATGCTATTGCCTACCCTGTTATCAGACCATGTCCCACTGTTCATTTCACCACATTTTTTGGAAATAAATATATTTTGAATGCTTTTTTATTATATTTACGATGAAGAGACATATCCCATTCTCCTCTGCAGGGTTATAATTAGGATTTGCCTAGGTGTTGAGCGCTCTTTTCGGGTAACATGATAGCTAGTAGCAGATGTACCAGTGTACTAGCATCTTGACGCGAATGTAGAATGAAAATTAGATGAAGAGCTATCCAACAGAACTTCAACGAGTGGAAGGCAAATCAGGTCAACATGATCATACTCAACTCGTCGGTAAAGTTATTATAATTTATTACGTGGTACGAAGACGTTTGACAAGACGGTACAATGTTCCTTGACAGGTACGATGAACAATTTATACATAGTAGTGACAGTTCCGATAAAACGATACATCTCTGGTCATTCATATCTAAAGTCCTCTCTCTCACGTAAGTAATAAGAATCCAATAATATTCATACTAGGTTTTTTTAACAGCAAGGGAATGTCCGTTGACCTTGCTTGAGGTCATCCACTTAAGCATGTACTCCCATACCACGAACTCCCGCATTCGTCCAATAAGAGACTGTTTCTATCCAAGAGATAGTTCCATATAACGTAGACTCAATGTATATTCAATGGTACATATATGAAGAGGTATCTGAGTTAGTATCTTTAGGTTTTAACTAACCTCTCAAAAATCATGCCACGACTTTGGCATTACAATAAAGGCGTTTACACATATGAATACTGCAATCAAATTAACTTCTTTCCCACTCGTAGGAATCCTTCTTCTACGATACGAATCCTAAAGGCTAACGACTCTGTAGGTCCATTCTAGGAATAACATATTCCCGCTAGACTAGTATAAGAGCGGCCTTACAATACAGCATACAATAAGAAGTGGGGCGATAACTTACGTGACATTGCTGCTATTGGTTTCGACCTGAAGACCAATACAGATCACTAGAATAAATGGCTTCCATAAACGTGCCATGAATACAATAATAATATCTCAATCACGGACATAAACAAGGTCCATGTTGCCCCTCCAAATCATGACGTCAGAAACTACTCAACTAGGTTACCCGTGCGTCCCAAAGCAACTCACACTGCTTTGTGCACGTCAGTGCGCGAATCATTTGACCGCACAAATAATACAACTATATTGAGACTGGTGCGTACATTTGGCAGGACCGAAGACTACTCCCTTAGGTAATAAATGTACGTAACAGCTCCCTTATTACCTCCCCTTAAAAAAATTAATTCTATTAATTTTTTTGAACTTAGTACCCGGGAGAGATGAGTCAAAACTACAACAAGATATATGAAATGCATAAAGTTATACCATATTAAGAAAAGAATATAAAACGAAAATCAATATAACTAAATGATAGTATGCATTAAAGCACACATCCACCATCGACCTACTTTGGAACGATGTGGTAATATTCGAAGTAAAAGAAGTTGAAAATGAAAATGAAAAAACCATAAAAAAAAAAGATGATAATAAAATTCAACTAAGTTTTCTAAAAAAAAATTTGAAACATATGATTTCAAAAATGAAAATGAACAGCAACACTGATGATAATCAATGACAAGAGAATCAATAAAACAGAAAAATTGAAAATACAATGTGCAAAAATGAAGCAATGCAAAATTAAACACTTTAAGAATCAACACCCTTAATGTTTTCTAACACTAGTATGGTTGACTAGTGATCTAACAGTGAGATATCATAACTAAGACCCGTGAATGCAGGTATTACGTGACAACTAAGAAAGTTAGTATATGTGTGATCCATAATTAATTAAATAGATTAAATTGAATTATAGTAATTTATATATTTCTTAATTACTAACAAATAACCAGTTACTAATATATTCTAAGTAATTCCAATATCAATCATTGTCAATGTTCAGTTACAACTAGTTAGTAATCGACGAGACGATGTTCTCAATGTTCCATACACGATAAAATATATTCTCGAACACGATATGTAGTGTAATATGTTCCATAGGAATAACAAATGTATATTTGTCGCTCTTAACAATGTTTCCATACTAATAAAAAGTTACTGTAGTACCAATGTTGCAGTACTAATAAAATGTTACTCTAATACCACTGTTCCCGTTCTAATAAAACGTTAATACACAAGAAGTAATGTTATAATCTATAAGTAAGTATATCATGAAAGATATATTTATACGAATACTTCAGTTATATAATCAGTCTTTATAGATGTACAATCAATGAAAATGTAGAAAGTTATTCATGTTATCGGTGAGGATGTTTCAACATCTGGAAGTGGTTGTAGTTTTGACAAGTTCGCTTGGGCATCTCGACAAACAGTCTGCGAACACATTCTTCACTCCAAGAATAGCTCGTATTTCAAAATTGAATGGTTGAAGCGCTATAGCGTAACGCGCTGACTTCGATGATTTAACGTTCTTCGTGTTCAGTGCGGTAAGAGCTTTTTGGTCAGATTCCACCACAAAGTGTGAGCCAAGGAGGTAACGTTCCAGTTTTGTGATTGCCCACACTAATGCGAGGAGCTCTTTATCTAGAACGGAGTATTTGAGTTCGCTCTCCGTAAGTTTTCTGGACACGTACATCACCGGAAATAAGGTGCCGTTATATTCCTGCATCAAAACTGCAGCAATAGCGTAAGAAGATGCATCACTGCGAAGAATGAAAGTGAGATTTTTGTTAGGCAACCTCAAAAAAGGTTCTTTTGAAAAAAATCGTTTTATATAGTCTAACGCCGTTTGGTGATCCTGTGACCACTTTATTACATTAGATGTGCCTTTTTTCAGTAGAGACGAAAAAGGTGCAGTTATAGTAGACAAATGAGGGATGAATTTTGAATAGAACTGTATTAGTCCTAAAATAGACCTAACTTGTTTTTTTGTCTTAGGTGCTGAGATGTTTAAAATTTTAGAGACGTTACTGTCTTCTGTATACATGAAACCATGACCTATGCGGTGACCCAGAAATGAGATGTCATGAAAACCGACAAAAGCCTTTGAAGGTTTCGCTGTTAAGTTATAATCTCGTAAGGTAGACAGTAAAGCTTTTAATCCATGAATATGTTCATCCCAAGAGTCACTGAAAAGACAGATGTCATCTATATAAGTAATGACATCGGGACGATGAGACAATATGCGGCGCATCATGCGTACAAAGGTAGCTGGCGCATTCATTAATCCGAATGGCATAAAATTCCATTGGAAAAGTTCATGAGAACTAGGAAAAGAACAAATAACCATTACAAGAAAGAGATGATGACTGCATAGGCTGAGTCATCAAAGAATGTGAAATCAAAATCCAATATAGTAGGTTACTATCCGCGTGACGCAGAATCAGGAACCAATTGTAATCGGAGAGAATGGTGGTGGAAATACACACCATTGTCCCGCTCGATAGCCATGCGAGCATCTCGATTGGTCCTAAAAGTAACCACGGCGTCACCATACCTGTTATTGGTATGAGGTAACAGACGCACGAACCTAACGTCTGCCGTGTGGTTGAGAAAATCTCCTAGTGCTTGCCAACTAGTTCGCTGTGGCAGATTTTGCACAAGGATGGTGCGAGAAGATGCACCTCTACCAATATAAGTGGTACCGTAGTCACAAGAATGTGAACAAGGTTGATGGGTAACATTAGTCCTCTTAGGTACATTATAATATTTATTATTTATACCTTTAGGATTATTCTGAAATGTACCATACTTTTGTACTTGATTATTATGACTTATGCCAGACAAAGGTGTAGGTGTACGGCATGTCGTAGACACCTGCTTGCTGGGCAAAGTTAAAATCTTACTGGCAACCTTATTGGTATTAATTTTCCCATAAGAGTTACAACTCTTATTTTTATTAGGAACATCCTTTCCCTTTTTTTCAAACGTAACCTTTTTTTTACGATCAGTTGCCTGCTGATCAGGTCGAGGGAAGGTATATGTCCCCCGGAATGACTTACTAGTCTTCACAGGTTGCGTTGAAACCTTAATATCATTCTTAAGAATGGAAGCATGTCGTAAAGGTTGTAATGCATTAGCCACAGTGGCGTAATGAACCATGGAATCATTTTCACTACTAGATTCCGATACATTAGCATTACCCAACATGTTAATAGCATGTGCATGTGACACAACTCTAGGTATAGACTTAAATGCATAGGCATCCTGTATATGCTGCTTTTCCCATTCAGCAATTTGTTGTGGGGTACATTCCTTTATATCATGTATGCGACCCAGGATGACATCAGAAATTGGATTCGGAAGAAGACAGGCGTGGATCTTTCCTGAAAAAAATGGTGTATTTAACTCAATAACAGCCGTGGGAAATGTTTCCACTGTCCCACTAAATGTGACACATTGGATGGTCTCTCCAGTTGCACAGGCGGGGTCGACCAAAGAGTTCCACACTCCCACAGCACTGCAGCCTGAATCAAATAAAAGAGAGCATGGAATGCCATTTATAAAACCCTTATTTAATTTAAGGCTTCCTGTTCCATAGTCAGTAGCTGACGTGGCCGTACAAGCCGCTGGTAGGTTTGGTATAATTTGCCCGCATCGCAGCGTTGTGTTCGCCTTGGGCTGGAATGGGGTATTACTCTCATCACAAGACTTGACCTGTTCGAAATCCAGAGAACATGACATAGCACTATGTGCATTAACATTATTATCCTGTTCCTTGTTTGAATGTGTATCACTCAAAGCAACATTAGAGTGTTGTCGTGGCTGGTTCGAAGATATATATCTTCGTAGCGATCGATTTTGGTTATTATCCCCAAAATTGCTAGTATTTGCATTTTTGTTTACGTTAAAATCACGGTTAGTATGACCGTTACCATTGTGCCATTGACCATACTGTCTATTTTGATAACCTTGTCTGTTTTTGAAAGATTGTGATTTAAATTTCCCATTATGATAATAATTATTGCTTTGATTATTTCCAAAATTATTCTGATGAAAATCTCGTGATCTGTGAGATTGGCTAGAAGATACATTATACAGAGAAGTTTGACAAAATTGTTTCCCTTTAAAAGAATGGCAATTCTTGTTATTTCGTTTTCTGACTTTTCTATCTCTAAGATTCATTATCAATTTTTTCTGTTTTTCAGCTTCTATTTTCAACTCTACATAATCTGACCTCCACTTCTCATAATTCCTTTTGAATAGTTCTAGCTCTCTAGCAATCCCATTCATAATATTTAAATCTTTAACTTCGAGTTCTGCAGCAGCAGTTTGAGTTAGATGTTCAACATCGATAGTGTGTTTCCTGACATGTTCTTTATTAATGGCCTTTTCTTTTTCAAGTGCCTCAATGGCATTTTGATGGCTATTCGTAAGTTCCTCAACCCTTAATTTCAAAAGAGGAATCTCAGATGTAAGTTCTTGAATCTGAGCCAAATGAGCATGACAGTCTGTCTTCATAGTCATATTTAACTTATCAAATTCTTCAATGACCTTCTTCTCCTTGTCAAGTAATATTTTTACTGAGCGTACTTCATTCTCTAACTCATTTTTCTCCATGAGTAATTTTTCAATATTTATCTGTTTTTCCTGAGACACTTTCTCCTGTTGACATAGAAGATTCCTAAGTTCTTGATTTGCCAAGGTAAGATCTGCTATCTTCTTATCCAAAACCTTCATGTTTTGTTCCATCGTTTTTTCCATATTACACTTTTCTCTCAAAAGAGTTACCTCAGATGTCAGGCTCTGAATTTGAGCCACGTGTGTATTGCAATCTATCTGCAAAGTAGTATTAATAGCAGTAGGTATTTTTTCATCGTCACTATCTTCTTCGAAAAATATGTTCATTAAGGAGGTCACCTCATTATCTAACTCTCTTTTCTGGTTAAAAGAAGAGTCATGACATTTCTTGTTATCCTCTATCAACACCGTCACTTTATTCTTTAACTCAGAATTTTCAAAATCCATAGCCAACAACTTCTTCTCATATTCCCCTTTTTGCTGTCGCAGCTCATTCGTAAGGGCAATCTCCCTACCCTTGTGCTCCGTTATGGTTTTCTTCAACTCATCCACCTCAATAACACTACTGTCTTGAGTAGTTATTTTTCCTTCATCATAAAAAATGGTTGATAATAATTTAGCAAGTCTCACTGCTTTCTCTTGTGAAAAGCCATATTTGCACCTAAGAAAAGCAAAATTCTTGAGATCCTGGGTAATTTGAAGTAAGAAATGTTCAATGGCATATTCCTCACAACTTGAACCCCATTTACCCATTCTATCTCCCTCCCGGAGAAAATGATCCAAAATATCCATTATGTCTAATAATTTTTTTTTTTTTCACTCTAATAAGTGTTACTTAAAAATATTCACTTTTTTACCATCTAATCAGAGGTACCAGTTCCTGTCCAAGAACTGTACATTAAAGTCATCATATAATAGTCAAATATTAATAATCAATAATGTAATTTATAACATGAAATGGTGTGAAAGCAACAACGTGACAGACAATAGCACAATACTGACACGACACGATAATCAAGACAAATGACTACAGTCGTAGAAATCAAATAAAATAAAAATGTGGAACTAAAATAGAATGTCGTAAAAAATTACGATGACATCTACGATCCAATAATGCACAAGACAATTGACATCACAGTGTAAAAACATAGGTTTTGTAAAAAACTGAACGACAGGAAGATTAGACGGACGCATAATACAAACAAAATTCATCATAAAACTAAATACGAGTAAAATTAACTACGAAAACAACAATAAAAAACGTGACGAAACAGCTACACAGATACTGTTATAAGGGACAACTAGCGATCGGAACTTCGGCAAGGTTTCTAGCCTTGTACCGGAATTATCGCTCAATTGAAACTTACAAAATGAGCCCTACAGAACGTCTGATGAAGAGCCCGAATTGGCTTCGAGATGGATCTCGTTCGTCAGATCAACCTCCCTACCTCCCACGAAGAATACAACACATATAACATGTAACATGAAAAATATAAATGTGGACATAACTACATGAGGCACAGCTAAACGTAATAAAGGGTACAACGAAAACACGTTATACTCATCTCGCGTGCAGGTAAAAAATCAATGTGCCTCGTCTCCGTGGATGTACGTTTGAGGATAAAATACTTCGTTCTGAGTATTAGACCACAGCTCGCACGCAATACTGACGAAGAGGTGATTCCAAGGTAGTCAGTCACTGTACAACCTGACGTGGATGTTGATTGATGACCTTGACCCTGTCCGTAAGTTGATTGTGATTCACCAACACAGTAGATTCCAAGATGTTGTCGCCTTGAAAGTTCAAATCTTCCATTCAACCGATACTTGTATAGGGTACGTTTCCTTTGAAATTATAGATTTCCAGACCACACTGGCATACCATTTACTGTTGAGCGCTCTTTTCGGGTAACATGATAGCTAGTAGCAGATGTAACAGTGTACTAGCATCTTGACGCGAATGTAGAATGAAAATTAGATGAAGAGCTATCCAACAGAACTTCAACGAGTGGAAGGCAAATCAGGCCAACATGATCATACTCAACTCGTCGGTAAAGTTATTATAATTTATTACGTGGTACGAAGACGTTTGACAAGACGGTACAATGTTCCTTGACAGGTACGATGAACAATTTATACATAGTAGTGACAGTTCCGATAAAACGATACATCTCTGGTCATTCATATCTAAAGTCCTCTCTCTCACGTAAGTAATAAGAATCCAATAATATTCATACTAGGTTTTTTTAACAGCAAGGGAATGTCCGTTGACCTTGCTTGAGGTCATCCACTTAAGCATGTACTCCCATACCACGAACTCCCGCATTCATCCAATAAGAGACTGTTTCTATCCAAGACATAGTTCCATATAACGTAGACTCAATGTATATTCAATGGTACATATATGAAGAGGTATCTGAGTTAGTATCTTTAGGTTTTAACTAACCTCTCAAAAATCATGCCACGACTTTGGCATTACAATAAAGGCGTTTACACATATGAATACTGCAATCAAATTAACTTCTTTCCCACTCGTAGGAATCCTTCTTCTACGATACGAATCCTAAAGGCTAACGACTCTGTAGGTCCATTCTAGGAATAACATATTCCCGCTAGACTAGTATAAGAGCGGCCTTACAATACAGCATACAATAAGAAGTGGGGCGATAACTTACGTGACATTGCTGCTATTGGTTTCGACCTGAAGACCAATACAGATCACTAGAATAAATGGCTTCCATAAACGTGCCATGAATACAATAATAATATCTCAATCACGGACATAAACAAGGTCCATGTTGCCCCTCCAAATCATGACGTCAGAAACTACTCAACTAGGTTACCCGTGCGTCCCAAAGCAACTCACACTGCTTTGTGCACGTCAGTGCGCGAATCATTCGACCGCACAAATAATACAACTATATTGAGACTGGTGCGTACATTTGGCAGGACCGAAGACTACCCCCTTAGGTAATAAATGTACGTAACAGCTCGGCCTACATGTTTTCAATTCCAGATAACATGAATAACCGCCGATACATGAAAGTGTCATCACATCTGTCAAATCGCTGTAATTAAGATAAATAAAAATTACCAATTTTGTGCATAGGCCTATATTATTTAAAATTTTAAAAATAATTTAAAATTTATTTTTTAAATCGAAACAAACAGAAAAGATAAAACAAAACAAACCCCAACAAAAAAAATCAAAAAAAAAAAAAATCAAACAAAAATAGTAATGATGGGGAGGGTGTGTGTGTGTAATAAAGGCCTGATGTTTCCAGTTAGATATTTAATAAATTTTCACTTATCATAAGTGTTTTAAGGATATCATCATACCTTCACCCTCCCAATTACTATATATTAACTTTTGTTCTAGTTAAATATTGTTTGACTATATTATTCATGCGTTTAGAACTTTGACTTGGTAAATATACATAGCTTAGGTCTACTCATAAGTTATTTGTGTGTTCCATTTTTTTTTTTTTTTTAACAGAAAAGAACACAACCCCAAGGAGCAGTTTTTCTCTCAGAAACATCAAAACCATCTAACACTTCTCCCTCGGACACATCAAAAACGTCTGACACTACTAGGAGACCTACAGATGTGACATCATTTGTGACCAAGGAAGAAACTCTCAGCTGAGATTATTTGGACTCTTTTTTCAGTGAAAAGTCACCATAGTTTTAATTCAAATTTTATACGCAGCAAGGGACATATTCTATTCTGTGATAGTTTTTATTCAGCCTTCAGCTTTATTTCAAGACCTGAAATTCAGATTGGTGCATTTGGAACAGTCGCTGAAAATAGGAAGCATTTTCCTGTAGCACTGAAGAAAAAACAACTCAAATTGAAAAAGACAAATCATCCTGTGTTTTGTGCGACAGAAGATAAGGCATGCTAACAGTCACCTGGCATGATACGAAAAGATTTAACCTTATATCTACTGTTCACTCCAATGATAATATAAACAGGACAGTTAGAAAGACAAATTCTTTAGGGCAGAACAATTCAGAAGCCAGTGCTTGCAGAAAAATACAGCAAAAGTATGGGAGGTGTCGACCACTTCAGCCAACTAGGTGCAAGCTACCCCTACCCACACAGATCCTATTTTTATATCATTTCTTAGTTGAAACTGCCCTGGTCAATGGGCACATAACCTACAACACTGCCAACTCTACAAAAAAAAAAAGATCAAAGCAAAGATCAGGATGTCAGTATGACTCTTATTGAACCTGCTATTCTTCGACGCAATGTGACACCTTCAAAACCACAGGTCACAACAACACGGCTTACTGAGCACCACTTCATTGATAAATATGAAAGGGCAAGGTACAAACCAGACTGTAAAGTGTGTAAGGCTGCAGGGAACAGAAGCCAGACTTGCATGTACTGCCCAGATTACAATGTACCTCTATGCCTGATACCCTGCTTCAAGTTATACCACACAGTCAAAGATTATTAACGATCCAGACAAAGACTCTTGCAGAGGCCTACAGCTACAACTTCAACCCCAGTTAATGAAAAAAGCAGCTCAGACTCCCAACTAGAGGTACTTAACTACTCAAACATTTACAAACGCTCATTGTCAGATGCCACAGACGCAGAATACATTCAAAAAAGACAAACACGAAAAAGGTTTTTTTTTTGCATTTAATTCACAATTTTATTAGCCTTTTATGTTGATATACGTGGTTAATCGTTAAATCAATACGTCAATCAAGCTTATTTTATTCATTACCATCCATGTCACTAACATTTTATTGCGCCAACGTTGAACAAATTCACTAAAAACTGGGAAAAGATGTCTGTTATTCAATCTTTTATGAATTTAAAAAAAAAAACAGTTCTTTTTAAAGAAATCTGCAAACACCCTTGGTAATGGGAGACGGTAATGCTCCGGATTGCTGGTCAGCAAAGTGATAATTATATCTGAGAAAATTGGATGAGGAAAATTACGTGCTGGACCTGGAAAAAGCCTGGAAAATGCTTGAAGAAATTTGCTATGAACCCTGTATATATCTAAGTACACCCGTGTACACTCTGTAAAGATTATCAAAGCATAGGATAAATTCTTAACCACATGGAGACTGTAGACCATCTCAGCAACCTGACGACCGATGACCATGTCTAGACACTCTCAGTGATGGCATAAAGATCTTCAAGTAGTAGCAATCCCAGGTTTACATACACTACTGGGTACCTAAATTCTGGAAACAAAATAATTATCCAGATTCTTCTTCTTCTTTGATCCTTAGCCGCCGACAGTCAAAGCAGATTAGGAAAGCATATTTGGCAATTTCCCAAAATGCATTATTTCCTTTTATGCCACATTATACTCCACTGTCCATACCACTCAAACATTCTCTTCCATGGTAAACATACATAAATGATGGACAGGGACATGATCTGAGAGATAAATCTAACATATTGTGTCTTTACACAGGGTCATAAATTTCCACTTCATAGCATGGGTCACCAATTGCACTGTCTTCCCATCAGCTCTCAACTATCTTCCAACATAAAATGTGTCACACCATCTAACACATCTCTTTCCAGCACTCAAGCAATTTCACCAACTATCACCACAAAGATCACAAAAGTATCTCCAGATAGCACAGTATCTGCAATAATGTGAAGAGATCATCTATGTTCCACTTATCTGGTGGTAACGTTTTGATGGCATTAAACATCAACAACTTCAGTGGCTCTTTACTTTTAGCTGCACATTTGCCTTTGAAGTTGTAAGCCAGTAATAATTCTAACTGGGCTGTAATTCCAGCACCTTCTCCTTTGAGACCATCTATTACTGTCTTCCAAACCTCTTTCTTTGCAGTTTCAGTAGCTTCTGTTACTGCTACTTTGGCTACAGATGTAGTATGCTCTATCTTAGCCTTTTTGCATTGAATTTCTGCATCTCCAGGTTCCTTCTTCAAATCTGACAGATCTGTATCAGACGTAGTCTCGTGTTGCTCCTCCATAGATTTAACTTGATCTTTCAATGCCTCTGCTTACTGCTCTAATCTTTGTTTACCAGCCTTAAATTGCTCTTCTAGTGCTTGAAGTTTATCAAAGAAACTCTTGCCTACAGCATTACATTTCTCCTTCCACCGAGCTGACAGGACCCTGCAATGTTCCTCTTTAACTTGAGTATTACCTTTATACTCAACTACTATCCACCTTGAATTCATCATCTATTCTTTGACTACCATCTTTGTATTCCTTTACTAATAACTGCTCAACAATCTTGAATTTTCCTTCTAATATTCTATTCTTTTCCTCAAAAGTACCTTCTTCTTGAATCAATTTATCTATCTCTAACTGATCTGTGTTAGCCAATAAAGCACTCCCTTGAGTGCACTCTCTTGCTTTGGCTTGATCTTCTAATAATTTCAGCCTTAGATTTCTCTTCTATTGCTTTGTCCAGCTCCTCTATTGCTTTACCTAGCTCATCCCGAATTTTCTTTGCAGCCTCATATTTCACATCTATTGTCTGGATTCGAGCCCTGTATTTCTCCTCTATTGCTTTGTTTTCCTCCACTCCTAATTTGGCTAATCCTTCTTTGCTTCTCCCTGTCGTCTCATATTCCCCTTGTATTCTTTGCATTTCAGCTTTGTATTTATCCTCTATTTCTTCATATGTCTCTTCTATTTTCCTTTCTAGTCTTTGCTGTTTAGCTCGGTAAAATTCTATTATCCTTTGCTTTTTCCTCTCATAGGTTTCTTCCTCTAGAATCACTTTGTCTATATCTAATTGACCTGTATCAGATGATAACACACTCTCCTGAGTAGTGACTTCTTGTGATGTGTAACATGTCTCTGCATGTATAGACACTGGAACACAAACTGGTTCCTCAGATGCTTTTATGGTTAGCTCTGTAGTCTTTGTACCACTCCTTTGGTTTTCTACCTGTGGTCTTACGATTTCCTTACTCTTGACTGAATCATTATCTATTCTACCCTTATCCGGTATCTTGACTTCAGTCACTGTTGATGACATCTCATTTGGAAATGAAGTGCTTTCCCACGTGTCATCAGTCTGGACAGCAACATCATGCATCTCGGTTTGTACTGACATTCTCCTTGTTTCAGTTTTAACCTTAGTCACCGCTGAATCAGATTTCTTCTTCACATCCAATTTAGGTCTCTCCTTGTATTGACTGCATTTTGGTTGTACCTTAGTCTCAAAAGTACTCTTCATTTTTAATTGATAAACTTTCACACTATCTTTCTTTCTTACTTTTATACGAGTCATAGACCTCATATGTATCTTCTTCTTCTTTGATCCTTAGCCGTCGACAATCAAAGCAGTCAGTGGCCATCACGCCTAGTGGCGTCTTGTAGGGCAACAACAAATTGGTTCCACTTTGCTCGGTCGGTGGCCATCCTTCGTACAGTGCCCCAACTCTGGTTCATTCTTTGCATCTCAGCCTCCACAGTCCTCCACCAGGTTGTTTTTGGTCGGCCTCTCTTTCGTTTTCCTTCAGGGGTCCAAAGCATAGCTGTTCTTGTGATGGCATCAGGGTCTCTTCTGAGGACATGGCCAACCCAGCTCCAGCGTCTGCCAGCTATGATGGTGTGCATGTCCTCTTGCTTGCTCCGAGTAAACAGATCTTGGTTGGTGATGGTATTCGAATATGTATATGTATCACCATTCCTTATTGCCAATGCCAACTCTCTCAGAGCTATCCTCCTTCGTCTGTTCTCACATGTTCTACTACACTCTTGCATCGGATCATCCCATGATGAAAATGAATCATCCATGGATCCTGCAGAATTGCCCATGTCTAAATTTCTTTGAGCAATAACTAATGAAACTGAAAGTGGGTAATACTGTTTAATGGAAATAGTACCACTTAAGACTCTTGCTACAACAGCAAAGCAAGAAATACTAATGAAATAATGAATGCTTAAATAACTAATTACAAATGCCTACCCTATAGCACTCACTCGCATTACTCACATATATCAAGTCATGCATAAAATATATAAATGATTTCCAAGAAGACAAATAGATCTGATGATGATGCAGTACAAGTACAGAAAGACAAACCATAATCCACAGGCGGGGGGATGACAGATGAAAGTAAAAGAAAAATAGGTATAGGTGTATAATACCACGCCTGCAAACACAAACAATAACAATGGAACTGTAAAATGAACTTATTTACAGTGACAGCAAGAACTTATGCAAGAAAACCATATGTAAACACCACATGAGAAATACTATTATTTACACGATAATGGATATACAAACCAGACTTAAACAGCTAACACAAATAAATGTTCAATTAATACCAACTGGCTACACCTCTGAGTCTCCACAAGACCGGCAGACCAAAATGGAATTAATTTCACAAGACCTATAGACAGATCAATACAGGTTCCTTTCGGGAAAGAAAGATGTATTAATCTTCTCACACAAAATATAGCCAAAAATAAACGCAACGAATACAAACACTGCACAATGGATAACCACCAGAAAAAGCTTAAGTGGTATGTAAACAGAGAAGAGTATATGTTGCACAAAATAAATCAACTTACCTCTGAAGTAGTGTCTTGAATGGCAGGTCCAATCAAGGTGTTGAAATTCCACGGTAACAGTATAATAAGTACTGGGATATAGCACTCCAGCTCATTGACACAGATTCTGAATAAAAATAAACAGAAAACTATTAACATCTAACTAGAACTACACCAATACCTCGCTCTTTTGACAGGTTAGGGACCAGAGCTATGACGAAAGTCGAAAATTGACGAAAGTCGAAGCATAGCCTTTATTTAGCTTACAAATGCATTAAAGCCGCCAAAAAACGAAAATAACTAACTATATAACACTTGCGAATGCGTGCAACACCTAGATAAACAGAAATAAACATAAGAGTAAAGAAAATACAGTAATAAATAAAAAATACGTAAATAGCATCTTACCTTAAAATCATTCTTGAGCAAGTAGACGATGAATATATACAGTATGTACAGTTTTGAATGTTGGTAATTTAGGGGGATTCTAGACTTAGAAAACCAGATGGAGAAAATTGAGGTGGCTCATCTTCAGAACTGGAGGATTTCAATCTCATTCTTTTAGGAGAAGGGCACTTTGAAGGAGATCTAACTGGGGTTGGGGCTGATGTTGATGGCTCGGAATCTGAAGGGTTAGAGGGAGGGGTGACTGAAGTTGGTTGTGGTGGTTGCGTCTTGAAAAAGGAGAGCAAAGATGTTTACCTCATTGATGTCTTCTTCCTTTCCCTAAGAAGTTCTCTGTAACAGGCTATTTGGTGTTCTAGCCACTATTTACTTTTGAACTTCTGTCGAAATGTGTTCTACGTTGAAGATCTGCTGCTTTGTGTAGCCAACTTCTTCTATAATTGTTTCAAGCTTCACTTGAAAAGCTTCTGCAGCTGCGGTATCTGCGCTAGCTGATTCTCCCTTCACTGCTATATTATGCAAATTTGACCTTTTCTTAAATTTCTCAAACCAGCCCCTGCTAGCTCCAAATGTCTCTTCAGCTGATGTCTCTCCTTGTTCAGCCTTCATTGCATTAAATAAAGTTTGTGCTTTAGCCTGGATAAGATCTTGGCTTAGAGGAATGTTGTGGCTGACATGGTCTTCAATCCACACATTTAACACTTTCTCCATCTCACCAATTAAATTGTGCCGCTTTCTAATAAGTTTGGTATGCACTGGCGAAGCGTTTTTAATTTCCTCTAACACTTCAGCTCTGTTCTTTACAATTGTGCTAACTGTAGTGCTTGGTACACCTAGCCTGCGGCCTATTTCAGCATTTAAGATGCCTTGTTCATTAAGCTTGATTAGCTTAAGCTTTTCTTGCAAATTGAGAACCTTATGGGTTCTTTTAACTTTGTCACTACACTTAGGACCCATTATGAATATATTAAACCAGCTACTGTAAGACTGTCATCAAGGAAAATGAAAAATACCACACAGAAAAGATGGCAGCAAACATCCTGGCAGATTTCTACAAGGAAGAAAGCACCACATCACTTTCACATGCACGGATCCAAGAAGTACGTAAGGAAGTAAAAGAAAAACTGAAGCACCAAAACCCAGATATCTGCATGAAGTCACCCCTTACTATGAGAGAACTCAGTGCTGCCATAACAAAACTAAAGAACAGAAAAGCTCCAGGAAAAGATGGCATCACAAATGATATGATCAAGAACCTTGGACCTGTAGCCAGGCACAAGCTCCTCCTAATCTTCAATCAATCATGGAGTACTGGAAAATTTCCAGATCAATGGCGAGAAGCAATCATTGTTCCCATCAGAAAGAAACAAAAGGAGAAAACAAGCAAGTCCAGCTACCGACCAGTTAGCCTACTGAGCTGTCTGGGTAAGGTAATGGAAAGAATGGTGAACTCAAGATTACTGAAACATCTGGAAAAAAACCATCTGCTTGATAACACACAGTCAGCATTTAGGAAAAATCGCAGCACCGAAGACCAACTAGTATATCTAGCCCAGGAAGTAGAAAATGCCTTTCAGGAGAAAAAGAAAGTGCTGGCAGTTTTTGTAGACTTGACAAAAGCTTTTGATAAGGTATGGAAAGAAGGACTCCTCCTTAAGATGCTCAACAGCAAAATTGAAGGGAGAATGTTCAACTGGATACGGGACTTTCTTCGATACCGCACAGCAAGAGTAAAACTTGACGGGAAACTGAGCCATCGCGTCACTCTACAACAGGGTGTGCCACAAGGAGGAGTTATCTCCTCCACACTTTTTATCATATATATAAATGATATTGCAGAGAAACTGTCCAGGCATATCTCCAGGGCTCTTCATGCTGACGATTTTGCTGCCTGGTGTGCTGCTGAACATTTGCCTACTGCGAAGTTCAGGATGCAAGCAGCGCTAAATACCATCGGTAAATGGGCATCAGATTGGGGAGTACAGATAAACCTCTCCAAGACAGTAGCAACCTGCTTCTCTCTGTCAAATCGCCGAGAAACAATCAAACTGCAGCTAAATGGAAGTGAACTTCCAATCGAGGAAAACCCAACATACCTAGGAGTCAAGTTGGATAAGAGACTCACCTGGAAGCCGCACATAAAAGCAGTAGAACAGAGAGCAATAAGAAAGCTCTCTATTATGAAGAAACTGGCTGGCACAAGTTGGGGGGCAAATACCAACATACTTAAAAAAAGTCTATACAGGCACAGTCAGACCTGTACTTGAATATGGCATGTCAGCCTGGGCCACAGCATCTAAAACAAACACAGAATGTCTAGGGAAAGTGCAAAATTCAGGCCTTAGACTAATCACTGGAGGGATGAAGACTTCTCCAATCCAGGCAATGGAGCGATACACCAACATCCGCTCTCTTGATGACAGACGTGAGGAAAAGGTATTCACTCACAGTGAGCTTCTACGAATGCCAAGTCATCCAATGCATGCCAAACTCCATAGTGTGACAAAGAACAGGCTGAAAAGAACCAGCTTCCTAAACATCTCCAAACATCTGCATCAATGCCATGAAGACCTCCTCCCAAATCGATCTACTGAGATTGAAATGTTAATTGATTACGAGGAGCCAGACGACTGCCATGGAAATATATCTATCATCACAGAAGTCCCTGAAATAAAAAAGAAAGGCCACCTGACCCCTCAACAACTAAAAACTTTGGCTCAAGAAATGATTGAAGAAAAGTACAACCCGAAGGAGTGGACACATGCATACACAGATGGATCTGCTGAGGGGGCAGTAAAGAACGGTGGAGGAGGCATTTTTATAAGATTCCTAAATGAAAAGATCATCCGAAAGGCCTTCCCAACTGGAAAGATCTCCAATTTTAGGGCAGAAGCTATGGCACTACTGCAAGCCCTGAAGATCCTCACCATACCTGAACAGCAGCCACAAGCTAAGATAGTAATCTTCACTGACTGCAGATCATTACTTGAATCAATACAAAACACCAGAAATGATAACATGATGAATGAGATCAGATCTGAGCTTAACATCATCCAAAGGTCATCAACCATTGCCCTTCAGTGGTTACCTGCCCATTGTGGAATCGCTGGTAATGAGAAAGCAGATGCTCTATCAAGAAGCGGCAGTAAAATGGAACAATACAGCCACCCATTGCCCTATCGGGAAGCAAAAACCATCATCCACAACAAGTACAAAAATCAGTGGAAGGAGGAAGGGGATATATACAGCAGAGATGACCCAATTCACCACCTAAACAGACACCAACAGACGACAATTTTCCGCCTGAGAACTGGTCACTGCAGATTACTTGGACATCTCTATCACCTCAAGATATCCCACACGAATGAATGCCCTTGTGGAACTGATATCCAGACTCCAGAACACATTCTCCAGAACTGTCCAACCCATGATAAATTGCGACGTGCGACCTGGCCAAAAGGTGATGAGCTCCAGCAGAAGCTATGGGGCTGCCGCGCCGACCTGGAAAAGACTGTGGACTTCGTCCTGGCGACAGGCCTGCAGATTTAGCATGACTACAAACCGAACGCAGAAGAAGAAGAAGAATATATTAAAGCAGAAAAATAAGTAGTACTGTATAAGGCCTAATCACACAAAAAAGTACAGTATGAAAACTGTACACGTGTCGTATAATCACGATATGAACACTGTCATTAGACTGTTATCACTAAAATAACTATGAACTGTTTACAGTATAATCACAAAAATAATATAGTATGAATAGTTTTGTTATTTTAATCACAAAATTAAGTAGTATTAATATGTTTAATGACAAATATAAGAGATTCAATGCGGACAACTTAAAAAAAACAGTGCACACCGAACGATTTCTGTTCAAAGACTGGACGACGAAAGAATCAAGATGACGCGCAGTTGTGACCAAATGCGACGAAAGAGCGAAGCGAGCGACGAAATTTGGAAACGTGGTTAGAATTGAAAACCGACGAAAGAGCGAAGCGACGAAAGTCGAAGCGACGAAAGTCGAGGTATTGGTGTATAATATAAACACTACTGTTTGCACTTCAAAAATACTAATACTACACTAATGTAAAATATGTCTACAGTACTAAATATTAATCAGAAGTAAATATAGACTAATGCTTATAATCTAGGTCTAATCTAGTTAAATGAATACAAGTAGGCTAAACAGATTACTTCAAACAAGAAAACATATCTATCCTAATGTACTACAAATTAATTACATAAACCTGAAAAAATAAATGCAAGTATTATAATATACAACATCAAATAACACTTACAAACGTACAAATAACACAGCAAAGAATGCAAAAACTCACGATAACAACAGATTTACAAAAGGTAAACAAACTGTGCAAATCAAATGAACACACACCGCACGAAGTGACTTACACAAACGATAACCAAAGAAAACGAATACACAAACAATCAATACTAATTTATAAAAATAATACGTATCTTAAGTACAGGTAAACTTGACAATCCACTAGGCTGAAGAATGTTCGTAGTAGTTGTTCACACTCGTCTGTCCTGGTGACTACATGAAAGGATGTAAACATCACACACAGCACATCACGTGACGTAGAAACTCAAAACGACACACTCTGACAGGCCAGTGCAAATCTGCAGGACAGGTCAGCTTATGGTTGTAACAGCCAGAACACCATCAGACACGGCATGGTTGACAAAGCAGTAGGCCACCTTAGTGTAATTCTACTGCACAGACTTCGCCAGGTTATTTAAACTATTTCAAGCAGAACACAGCTTGAAAACACTGCTGTATCTTTAACTGGTCAGTAGGTCCCGACTTGCTCTCAATTGATTAGCTGAGAGTATATTTTGACTTCAGGACCGTAGATCGCCAGCACAGTGTAACAATAACAGTATGTTTACATTTGTAGATGCAGGGGTGAAGTGGATGATCTTTCTTTGCTTCCCCGGTTCACGATACTCCTTCTACGAACCCCCACTATGTCAGGGAGTTGTTAAAGGTTTTTATTTGATGGAAGATACTGGTGGGGTCATCAATAAGATAATTGTTATTATTACTTTCGCTGATAAAAGGCGATCAGCATAAGTCGGGCTTACGGATGGCCGACCGGTGTGTGACTATGGAAATGTAGCATACGCGAATGTGTTTAGGTTCTTTAAGTGGGTCTATGATAAGTCACTCACACCACAGCAACGTGGAAGTCAGGAAATGTAAGACCTGGCAATGTTATACAGTTTATTGATGAGACGGTCACGTAGACATCATAAAACAGCATACTGTCATAAGTTACTGCAAGTATAAAATACGTGGCAAATGTGTGGCAGCACATAGTATCAACATGGGAATACATATCCATATCAGCAACTCTCAGTACAATAATATCCATTGGAATACATATCAGCAACTCTCAGTACAATAATATCCATGTGAATAAATATCCACATCAGCAGCTCTCATTACAATAATATCCATGGGAATAAATATCCACATCAGCAACTCTCAGTGCAATAATATCCATGGGAATAAATATCCATATCAACAGCTCTCAGTACAATAATATCCATGGGGATAAATATCCATATCAGTGGCTCTAAGTACAATAATATCCATGGGAATAAATATCCATATCAGCAACTCTCGGTACAATAATATCCATGGGAATAAATATCCATATCAGCAACTCTCAGTACAATAATAGTACATTCTACAATTATTAAATATTCCTTCCACAAAAAGAATATATGCTGGGACACACTAGCAAAAATGGTAAAGCGTCCATTTCCAAGCTCTGCCAGCTAAAAACTCTCACGAAAAATCCCCTGCTTAAAACAGCTCAGTACCCAATTCAAATCAAGCGCAAACTCGCAGCTTGAGATGTGAGCAGAATTCATCCGCCTTTCCCCCTCAAAACAAATTCAAAGAACGTTCGACAGTTTCTCTTTATCCTATTTTTTAAAAGCAAACTAACAGCTAGACAAAAGAGCTGTGTTCAAAAATTACTGTGCATACAGCTCCCAACTAAGAAAAATCTCTCATCACACAGAGCGTGTGTACTAGCGTGTTTACAAAAAATCCGACCTGTACATACAAGTCTTTTAACAGTTAACTCCCCTTAATAAAACACGACTTAACAGGAGTGTTTAAACGATGACGATGAAGATGTCCCCAGATGTCAGGAACATCATATTATTATGGTGGTTGTTTGTTGCATGTAGATGAAGACCAACAATGGCTCGTACGAACTAACCCAACACCACTGGTACAGTTCCAAGAAATTTATTAAACTGATATATATACATCGTGGAAATCAAGTACATGTAGCAAGCATACCGACTCACCTCCAGGCTGACATTGCCTGCAGGAAATAACTCTGACTCTCGTGTTCACGAAATGACTTTACACAAACACACACTAACAGTTACATATACAGTCCTCGGTGCGGCATACCTTCCTCGCACAATCATAACACCATCCAGGTGTGATCCACTTATTATTAGTGGTTGGCGGCATTAAACATCGCCATCTAGATTCTCTCCGAATCTCATCCAGGCGGGAAACCAACAACGCCTGCATTATTCCAATAACGCTACAAAGGCGGGAAACGCATCGCCTTTCTTCCAGTAGCTCCAGGGGCGGACACTGCAACACCCTATACTGTTCTCCACGAACAGAAATAACAATATGGTTCCACCAGGAACACTTCTAGGCGGTACAATAATCTTCGCCTATACAATATGTAGGAACTACACAATATATAATAAATAACTCCTCACATATTCGAATAATCACATCTGTGTTTCTCCACAGTCACACAATACGAGCTCACAGCTCGGCTACTAGTCACAGACTCGAGCGCCCAGCTCGGCTGTCAAACACAGAATAATCCGGTCACACCAGACTTGTATTCACTACATGCTTTCTCTCAACGCATGCACAAGTCACACCATGTTGACATAAAGTCAGACATGAACTCAATACCTGAGTTACACTTAACCAAGTGTTAATAACAGTTCAGTGACCCTTCACACAAAATACTATCATCATTCATACTCATGAAAATGTTCTGTGACAATACACATGCACAGAATTTGAGACTTTTAATTTGCTGTATTTACACTAATTTAAAAATTGAAATTATATCATTATCAAGTATTGGAAATTGAAACTACGAGTATTATCTGGAGTTAGAAACTCTATATATCCTAATTATAACCCATCAGAGGTTAAAGGTGATATTTTTTTCTTCATTAATTAACATCACTAGAGTTGCATTTTATTTATCTTGAATAATGATGCTTTGCTTATTTTCAAGGTAACTGGTCATTAATCTGGTGACACATTAACAACATCCCAAAAGCATGAGTTCCATGGAAGCAGCATTTATTTAAACAACTAATATATCCTACATTAACTCTTTGATTCCAAAATTATTATTCACACTGTGCCTTGATTTGTGTGTGTGTGTTTTTCCCCCAAAACAATTCTAAATCATGGAGTATACCACATTTTAGTGTACATTTTATGTAAATCCTGTCTATGAACATGCACATAGTTTATATAAAACTGATGGGAAATTGATAGGGAGTTAATTGCGTGCAGTGCTTCTGTCAGTGTTAACACAAGCATATTTATCAAAACAAACTCCATGCAGTATGAAACTCATGAACAAAGAACAGTAGAAAATGAACTTACTGAAGGAAGTTTATTGTTTCAGTCATTGAAACTTGTTCTTTAATCTTGGAACATCAAGGTAATTCATATATTAATTAATATAACACTGAATATGTCCATATTTAGTCTTGTCTGCGGGTTATGTCTTGGTGATTTTGATACCATAATGTGAAACTGTGTGGTTCAGATTAGCTGTTCACGTGTTATATAGGGTGTTTTCAGTGGATGCATTGTTTTTGACATGAGTTGTTGTCACAGAGTGCTCGAAGATTTTGTCTAGATTATTTTAAAATTCCTTACTTTTCTTTTCCTTCACATTTTGTCTGTTTTCTCTACGGAAATATTTGCACCTGCGATCGTTTCTTTAGCTGTTTTTCAAGTCTTCACTAATAGTCCTGTCATACGATCCAAATTCTATCTTCTTCAACTAAGGCACTTAAAGAGAGTTCTTTAGGGACGTCTAAATGATTTATTCACTTAGTCGAAACCAGTGGTTCTCAGAGTATCATATTTCCGTGTTCAGTGGTCAACTGGAGACCGCCCGATAAATCTTCCGGCATGGCTGAACGATAGACAGGAAATAATTAACTCTTGGCGTGGGAATCAGGAAATGTTTTAACTTCATGCGAACGAATGCTGAGTTTTAAAATCACTTGCTGATTTAACCGTTGGGAGACAACGCACGCTTATAAGTTATACAATAGAAGCATCAACTTACCTCATATCTACAAGTATATGTGATTGAGAGTAACGCTACTCAAATTCTAGTTCTTAAGCTGCGGATAAAGTCCTGAGCGGTAAGCAAACTCTCAGTATTCGCTTAATTAGCTAACTCTAATATTAAGGGATTAGTTAATGGATGTAAAGTGTGAAATACTTAATATTGTGGTTTTGATTCTTTACATTGGATAGAAAGCTACTTTGCATTTATGTATTATGAATGTTATTGATGCATTATAATGATGTAAGTACTGGCTGATATGAGAAAGTACTACATTCTAATGATTTTGAGAAAGCTGTTGTGAACGAGAGAAGAACCATGTTGTTCAATGGACGAGTGAATGAAATAGCATTCTTCCAATGCAGTCACGCATGGACGCACACGGCCAGGCGTCTGCTTGTAACAAAGGCTGACCTTACTGACCTCACCTGAGTGTGAGACTACTGCTAGACAGGAATTTGTAAACAAATGGACAGTCGCCTTTAAGGGAAAAGACTGACGTTACGGTTTCAGGTAAATATATTATTAGGCACCATTCTGAGACGAAATGTCCTGAGTGGCTGTAGTTAATATATCTGTAAAACAAACAGAAGATTGATTGCCTGTATTGTCTTCCACAGCCCAGTTGCAGAATCCTAGCCAGTTTCTGGATTTTGATTGCTGTAAATTGTTGCGAGTAAACCGCCTAGTTGCTCTATGCTACAGAGAGAACTAGTGCTTACGTCTCAAACCATCTAGCGGTGTTCACAAGTCAGCAACCCTGAGCAGTCTACCGCGTTAAGCAGTCAATACCTCGTCAGCACCTGAACAGCATAACGCAACTTCACAACCAGGTGAACGAACATCCTAGTCATCTCTTGGACTGTAGCTCAACTGAAGCACATTATCCAGTTGGTAACTCCTACCTACTGAGATGCCAGGAGAAGTCCAAGCAGATAAGTCTACGTAAAACCCAGACCAAAATCAGAATTCACTTATCCACGAAATAGCCGTAGGAATAAACTTTCGTCAGTGAGGAAAATAGCCTCTTATTCTTATCTGAACCAAAGACACTGACAGTTCTAAATTTCCTAGTATTTCTTTTTTTCAAAGTACATGTCAACATTGATTTTATATTTTTACTGTAATTAAAGTAATTATGTACATTCTGTAACTCACCATCATTCTGAGTTTGACTTAGTAGATTGTATGTTCTGTTCAGAAAAACATACTCAACCCTCATTGTATTACTTGTTACTACTAGTTCATCTTCAAAAAGATTAGAGTAAGAAAGAGTTAGTCGTCACCAGAAAAATACAAGAGTTGGTAGTCTAAAAGGTGAGAGAATCACTGACACCAACCTGTGCCCTTCTGTTAACTCTTTCCCTCAACACTAGCTCACCTCTGTAAAAACTAGTATCTAAAGGTCTATATGCTTTCTACACATCTTCCTTACTATACAAAACTCTTTATGCGACAAATGAATTCTCATTCAACGTCAATTGGAGTGCATCAGCAACTATATCTGCGACAGTTGTCTCATCTCTTGTTGTGTGACAAAGCAACAAGGGATGTTCCACTATTTCATGTGGGTGTTGGCAGTGTCAACATTTTGGATGGTTTTTTAAAATTTTGAAGTGTAGCATATAACTGTTATCACTGCCGGATGATCAGCTTCCTGTAATTCTGCCAACAGAAAGATGTAGAATTCAAACTAAATTATATTTTACCCAATAATAATTTCATTTCAGAGAAATGATCACATTCTTTTATTGTGCAGCTGATGATTAAAATGAATTTTAGTAAGCCATCATGGAAGTTATCAATGGAAATTTGGAACAGGTACTTTGAATGCAGGGAATATTGCAGTTTTAAATGCCACCTGGAAATGGCTTGTCCAACATTTTCTTACCTTTTTTTTCTTTGTCATCTAAAGATCTACCAAATCAGCTGCTGTGATCTAATGGTAATTGTAATCAGTCGGTTGGTGACTCATGTGTTAGATTAAACATTAAAATTTCTGGGTTTATTGTTATAAAAAACTGTCAGCGTTGCTTCAATACTGGTGCTTAATCAAACCAACACTTTGAGCATTGCTCTAGAGTCTACGAGTTATAATCTTGTTTAACAGTAATTTACTCATGTCTCTGAGAAGTGAGAGTGAGTCAAACGTGAGCTGTCATTTTCATTCTGATTTTTTTGTTATATTTGGAAGTGTGGTGGGTTTTGATGTTATTAAGTGTGGTTGCTATGTTACTTAGTGTACTGAATGAGGTCAGCTGTGAAGGTCCCTGAGGATAACAGTTTATGTGAGTTTACAGAGTACCTTGCTACTACCACCTATGACCTCAATCAGACTTATTCTTGACTAGTATGTCTGATAGCTACGTCTAATGTCTAGGGTAATGAAATGTGGTGTGCTGGTAATTAAACAAAAACACACAAACACTAATATTAATCTCTATGATCAAGTCAATTAACACTGTGTTTAAATTTTAGAAATTACAATTTTTTTTCAAATTTATTTTGTCCTGAACCAAGATTTTTCTTATGGTCACGACTTTTAAATCAATATGAATCAATTTCAATAGAAATACATATAATCGAGTAAACACATGAAAAACTTGTACATATACATAATTTAAATTTGCTAATATTGGTACTAAAACTAAAAGTCTTTAGGAACTAGTGCTGGATGTCGGGTCGGGGTATTTGCATCATACCCAGTCTTTATTTAACAGTGTTCATTTGCTCTTTAAACAGGATTAATGGTGGAAAAGTTTCTTAATACACAATGGAGTTTCTATTATATTATATTCGTTGATGAATCTCAGCAGGCCAGGTCTTTAATACTTATCTGGCCTGTGACGATTGAAGAAAGTTGTTCCTTAGGCCCACTCCTCACTTGCTCTGAGGTAATATGGTAGGCATCTCGTTTCATACAGTGATGTACTCTTCAGAACATCTGGCACTAGCACAGTGCCAGACAAAGAAACTCTGAAACCACAAAATTAGGCTAGGTCTTAACATACTACCTAATCCACCATGTTTACAAGCATTAATACATTGAAATAAAAGACAGGGTCAGATCTCTCTGACCGACCCAGCACATCTACATCAAGGCTGTTATCAAGTAGCACTAGTTTCCCATTCCTCTCCTCTATGGACTGCACTGCATCTGAAATATTTTCATTAATCTCTTTTTTCCATATAATAAGGTGGGTGATATGTTTCCACCTGACCACCTGAAAAGAAACATCTGTATTCTACATTTCTGATAGTTTATCATATTTTAATTCATCTTCTAGGCCCTGGAACAGTCGGCTGGGGACCTAGAATAAGTACTCACTTGTCGTAATCATTTTTCATTATATGGCAGTATCACTCACTCAGAATTGTTAAATAAAAGGTTAATAATTTCTGCCTTACCACAATTCAAAATGAAAACACACAGGTACGTTGAAAATAGCACAAACTCAGCTGAGCTGCTGGCTAGACTAGGGCGTCCCACTACTATTAGCACATATATTCAATGGACAACAAACTTCTTAGCCTCAACGATCTGCTTGTATGGACAGTCTTCAACAAAATGGCAACGGGCCGTCCAATTTTCTAATAATCTTAACTGTGTTGACCAATCAAATTGGAAAGCCAATCTTTTTAAATTTAAAATTTTACACTAAGGTCCAAATTTGGTCCAATGTGTAGTGTATTTCTGTCGGTCGGTCTGTTCGAACTTGTCATTTCCCAAAATTGGACTTGGTTTTGGCCTAACACTAAAAAACTATTCAAATTTTCTCTCACTCACTTCTTAGATTTCTATTGCGAAGATATTTTTAGATTCTATCCGCCTTGTCTCCCCCTTGTTTACATGTAATCTTTTACTGCCTTCGTCTCAAGGACGCGTCAAAATGTAACTTTAGTGAATGCAAAACTAACATCTGTTTGCGAGTCTGCATCGAACAAATCAGTCTTTTGTCAATAACTTCCGAGTTATCTGTCCATCCTTTTATTTTAAAGCATATTATTTATCAAGAAAAGATAAGCTCTTAAACTAGCTAATTTGTGTGATTCTAAACTTATTAATAAGGAATTCCATATTTTTTCCATGTTATCCAACCTATTCATGTCTTTTAGCACTAATTTCAAGCTAAATACAAGATTCTCCAGTAGTACGTGGGAATTACGTCATTCTAAATAAGAGCTAAGTCTGTTTTCGTGACCCAATTGACTAGTTCGCGCGTATGTTAGGCTTAGATTCAAACGCGTGCAGACGGCCTCATTTTTTTCTTCCCTCCTTTTCTTACTCCGTCTGAACGAATAGGCCTTTCGCATCCCCATGTTATAAATAGTTTTTTTCAATGACACTAGAAAACGAGGGTAAAGTCTACCAAAATCAACGCGCTTGTGGCGTGGGTGAAGAAGCAGCAGCGTATCTTAACTATATTTTATTCCTACATTTTATTTTAACTTTTATATTTATAATGGAGGATTTTATCGCTGTATCAATGTATTCCACCACAGGAAGGTAATATTTAGATGAGGGTATTTTCACTGTTGGTGTGAAAGGCATAAAACAGATTTGGGGGCGGGGAACTGTAGGTCAAAGAAATATTGAAAATGAAAAGGAAATGAAGTGAAAGAAATTAAAAGCAGGAAATTTTTTTTTTAATGGCAAATGCAGCGCATTAATCTCTAGTGAAAGAGGCAGAGATAGACCAAGAGACACAGGGAGAAGATAACTGGAGACAGATATGAAGGGTTTAAGATGACATGGAAAGACCTTGAGCTGATATCATGTGACCTTAAAACTTGACATAAAATTGTTGAAGTCCTATTCTCCTTGGGGAGCTGAATGTTGATGAATGAGTGCAGCTACATTAGGTCAGCAGTTTGATAATGACAGTTGCTGGAGTTTGATGTTGCTTAAGTGTTGTATAAATATATATACAGTATATCTGAGCAGTCTTTAAATGATACCTCCTATCATCTGCTACAATTCATTGCCTTCAGGCTGGATGAAATATGGAAGCTAATATCACAAGTCTGACTGCAAAAATAAAGCAGGAAACAGATTATGAGGTATGTAAAATATTTATATCATTATTTTGAAGCTTTAAAGCTGGGATAAGCTAAAGATCTGCCTTGAGAAGTTTCTAAATTGTGGCAGGAATAAGCTCCCACCTTTAGATAAATGCTCCTACAGCATGGGCTACAAATAGACTCTGACAACCAAGCCTTCCATCTACATGTGGCGCAATTTGAGCCCAGTGGAACTGTTTCTACTGACAACAGGAGTCTTCTTCGTTCGTCCTGAAAAGGATGTTGGTTGTGTTGTGTCCGTTTACAGCGAAGCTGCGATATTTGCGCCTTTCGGCCGACACATCCAACTTCAGCACGGCATTTTTGGGACCGGGTTAGCCTTCCCTTTTTGATCCCTACTCACTCAGCCAGACTGCAGTGATGCAGCCTGTTTCCAGGACCACCACTTGGAGGTGGATTAGGGTCTTGGTCAGCTCTGGTTCGCTGACCCTAATGCAAGCAGTCTAGCTATGGGTCGCTAACTGCATTTCTCACTGTTGACGCGTCTGAGGTCCCACAACAGGAGTGAAGGCAAGCCACTTGTGCCTCAAAACCAGCAGCTTCAGGCATGTACAGCTCATGATCCTTGGTTGGTTGCCTATCTTATTCTTCTTTGATCCTTAGCCGCCGACCGACAAAGCAGTTAGTGGCCATCACGCCTGGTGGCATCTTGTAGGGCAACAACAAATTGATTCCACTTTGCTCGGTTGGAAGCCATCCTTTATACAGTACCCCAACTCTGGTTCAATTTTTGCAACTCAGCCTCCACAGTCCTCCGCCAAGTTGTTTTTGGTCGGCCTCTCTTTCGTTTTCCTTCAGGGGTCCATAGCATAGCTATTCTTGTGAAGGCACCAGGGTCTCTTCTAAGGACAAGGCGGCTCCAGCGTCTGCCAGCTATGATGGTGTGCATGTCCTCTTGCTTGCTCTGAGTAAGCAGATCTTGGTTGGTGATGGTATTCGGCCAAAAGATTCGGTGAATTTTTCTTTGCGTGGTGTGTGAAATGATGACAATTTCGACATTTCCTTCTCTGTAACTCTCCAGCATTCCACACCATATAGAAGCACAGAAAGCACACAGCTCTGATATAATCTTAATTTTGTGCTTGTGCTGTACTGAGAAGACTTCCAGATGTTGTTTAAAGGATGTTCTTGCATTGTTAATGTCTTTGCTTGCTCCGCCATCTGGTGTTACTATGCATCCTAGGTATTTGAAGGTGTCTGTTCCAATTGTTGATTCCTTACTGTTATGGGCTCGAGGTTGCTCACATTCAGTGTCATGACCTCTGTCTTCTTTAGATTGATGTTCAGTAGCCTATCTAGGAGAAGGTAAAATTTTAAATCTCTGCTGCCTTTTACGGGAAAGGCTTCGAGAGTAAACCCTGGAGAAAAAAGTCCCTAAGTCTATTTTTGATTCAGTATTGTTCTGGCATCTCCTGCAATGTGTCTAGTACCACAATTGTATTGGGTATTGCTGTTTCTTTGCACCTACCGGTTATATGGAGATAGGTACATTCTGCATGGGTAACAACTTGATCTCCATAAAACAGCCCAAGCTCATGCCATGGAGAGGATACTTCAGCTTCAACCTATGGTGTCAGCACTAACACAGGAAGTAGCAGCAACCCGTTATAAGTATCTTGCCTGGTTGGCAAGATGAAGCTTCCTATTGCACCAAGTGGTGATGCTTCCTATCACACTACCTCAGATTGGGCGAAAAGCTCTCACAGCAAGCACAAGAGGAAAGAACACACTCAAAGGAACACTAGGCATAATAGCATTTTCACTTATGACTGAAGGGGTTACTACTACAGGTACTACCATGATAAATTCATGTTTGTTCATGAATTAGAAATAAATCCGGCATATATGTAATTTTTATCTCTGCCGCACAATCTGCTTCCTGCAATCCTATCATCGGAACCCTGGAAAATGAAAGCAAAATATTGCTAGAAAATTAATTTTGCTCCAAAGAAAAGATTTTTTTTTTTTCTGTTATACAGTTTACGAGGAAAGTTAATTTTAGTAAGTGAATAAGAGAGTATTAGTACGCCAACTTGTAAATTTTTTTTTTTTTTTTTACTGGACGTGTGGTGAAAGTACCTTTAAACCTATGGACACAGTGCTTTTAAGTACCGGTGGGAGAGGGCTATTACAAGGGGATTGACATAAGTCTTGGGCCTGACCATGAAGGACATGTCACAGAGAGCTGAAATTTTGTATAGTGTTTATTCCTTTTCAATATAGCCACTGTCTGAATTGACACACTTCTGCCATCTCTGCTTGACCTTGAAAAGACCTTGGGAGTAGAACAACCTATTTTTCAAACTAAACCAGTCATCACATGCCAGTATAACCTCTTCATCGCTGTCAAAATGATTTCCTTTTAGCTGTTTTTTAAGATTTGGGAATAGAAAAAAGTCTGTTGGAGCCAAATCTGGAGAATATGGTGGGTGTGGAAGAATTTCAATATTCAAATCGTTGGCTGCTAGCTGGGGGGGGGGGGGGGGGGCTGGTATGGAACCGAAAGGTGCTAGCTACCTATCCCTCCCCACTCCAAGGGTTATACCACTGCTGTGTGGGTTTATAGTACTGCAGTTCTGGCTCACACTCCCAAGGGTATGACCACACAAACACTGGCTGACATAAGTAATAAACACCTTTAAACAGGTACTTCCCTTTAATGTAGTATTATGCAACAGGGCCTCAAATGACCATCATAACATAACATATACAAGTATGTAAATACCACAGTAAACCTACCTCAGCAGCCTAGTCTGTCACCTCCACAAACGAAGGTACAAACTATGCCTCAAATGGCTACTATGAATATCGCTCACCCAAGCGCAAGAGCTATGACAATCTCTGAATCATCGAAATACTATCAAACTATGGCTTGAAGATAATTCTATCTAAGCACTACAACTACGCTAGACTAAACAACGTTACTATCACCAAGACCAGATAACATGGCAGGCACTAATCTCGCAGTACTCCAATACAGAATATATGGCCATCCAGCTGGCTTAAGGGAAAAACGTCCTTCCCGGACAAGAGGCTACTTTCTAATCTCAATTTTGCGCCTTTTCCCCCGACTTCCTGTAGTCACATGACCCACCGGGTTGGCTATCTACGCCAGTCAGTTCGGTCATTCCCGACCAGCTCTTCAATGATCACTAACATAAAATGCACGGCGAAATAACGCTGTGTCTGTTACCTAAGTTAAAAACTCTTCCCCCCACCTAGAGATCTACCATATAATTCCTTGGGATCTACCAGCTGATAAGGTTGATTGTTTGCTGGCTCCTGCTTTAATGAATGCATGATATACTATTAAATTTTAGAGAAAGATTTATTTTACAACATTCTGTACATGTAAAGGAGATAGGGAGCTGCAGCCTGTATAAAACTTCTTTAAAGATGTATGACTTGACAGCGGGCAATATTGAGGTGCCTTACTTTCTTCCCCTTACCACTGCCATTTGGGTTAGACTTTTCATTTTTTTTTTAAATTTTATGGAGATTCTTACCACACACAAATCAGTGAATGGCAGCAGAAAATATATTTTAAAAATAGTAATAACTGAAATAGATTCTATAGTTGAGAACCATATTAAAGAAGGTCCTAGTGGAACCACCGTGTCTTTTAAGGGGCATCATGTACTACAGGTGATACCTGACCATCTTCAAGCTTCTGTACCTAATAAGGAATAAATCAAGAAATCCATAAAACTTTTAAAAGATGGAAAATCTACTGGTCCAGATGGCTTTCCGGTTTGGGCCATTCGAGGTAATATTAACATTTCCTCCGTAGTGTCATACAGATTACTTGGTAAGTCTGAGAGGGAGAAGACATTCCAGTAAAATGGAAGGAATGATATCTGGTCATGTTGCGCAAGAAGGAAGATTTACAAGAATGCACAAGTATCAGAGGAACAATGTAACTATCAAAGCCATAGAAAATATTAACAGGATCATCCTTTAGAGATTAAAAGAGCCGAGGGTTGGTCCAAATTGTCATAGTTTCCTCCCCCACCCCCCTCCTCATATCACCTAAAAATCTACAAAATCATCCTGTGTGATCTACCAGTATATTGCAGTTGACCGGTTGCCAACTTCTGATCTCGATAAAGCAGGAGAATTTCTAGGTTATTATTGGTAAACAATCTGGATTATTATTGATGAATCACTTCATTCAAGCATGCAATGACTTTGGTCTCACAATAAATCTAAAGAAAACAAATGTACTGAGTCAGGATGTGGATGTTGTACCAGTTATCACTATCGATAACTATGAATTGGCAGTGGTGCACCACTTCGCATACCTGGGGTCTGCCATCAACAACAATCTCTCTCTGGACACAGAAATTGACAGCTGCATTGGCAGAGTACCTTTGCCCTTCTCACAAATTGTGTTTGGGAAATTCCAAACTCACACCGAAGACCACATCTGCAATATATAACACCTGCATCACCAGCACACTTCGTTATGGCAGTGAGGCGTAGAAAACCTATGCAAGAAAGAAGGCTCAGTACCTTCCATCTACAGTGTCTATTCCATATCCTCTGTATTTTGTGAAAGGACAAAGTGACAAATGTCAAGGTGTTGTCACATGATGGCCTTCAAAGCATGTATACACTGCTTATACAGTGCAGACTAAGCTGGCTTGGCCATGTCCGCCACATGGAAGGTGGTTGCACCTCGAAAGATATCTTCTACTGAGAACTGGCAGATGGTGAAGAACAGTTGGGCGATCGCAGCAGAGGTTCAAAGATGTGTGCATGAAAGGGCACTGGACATAAATCCAGCAACCTGGGAGCATGAAGCTGCCGTTCACACCAAATGGCGATGCTCTCTATGGCGCCACCTCAGATTGGGTGAAAAGAATCTCTCACGGCAAGCAGAAGAGAAGAGAAAACTTTGAAATAAACACCAGGAAAATAAACAGCTGAGGGCTGTCACCTCAGTGGCTCATTCCCATAGTCAGTTATGACTGAAGGGGCGATTATTATTATTGGTAAATATGAATCATTTTGGTCAATGTTGCTCCAGCACAGGTGTCTAAACAGACCAAAACTTTGAGCATTGCTTCAAAGTCTTAAGAGTTAAAATCTTGTCTAACAGTGATTTACTTGTGTCTCAGTACAGTGAGAGTGAGTCAGGACTAAGCTGTCATTTTCATTGTGGGGTTTATTGTTTTGTTTTAATTCAGGAGATAATTTGACTGTGTTCACTGCAATGTGAAAGATGTGGTGACAGGAGGAAGATGTGGGTCACATAAATATTGACAATAAAAGAAAGAAAAAAATGGCATATCTGAGTAATGTGCCATTTTATGGTTAATGCACCTGGTTTAGGCCCTATCAGTTCACAATTATTATTGCTTGGCGTGAATGGTATTCAGGTGTTAAAGTAAAAATTTATTCAGGTGTTAAAGTAAAAATTTGCAGTATATCTTAATAGTCTTAAAATGAACCAGTCACATGCTCATTCGTTGCTTTCAGCTTGAAAAAAATATGGAAGCTAATGCCACAGGTCTGTTTACAGAAATAAAGCAGGAAACAGACTTTAAGGTGTGTAAAATGTTTATAAAGTACGGTAGTTTTAACTGATTCTGTACGTAATTATTTTCATCTCTGGCCGGAATTATTTTTAGACCCCGAAAGTTTGCAGATACATAAGGTAAGGTTACTGAGATAAAATATATAATTATAAGTAAAGTATAACTTATTATATATGAAATTAAAGGAAAATGAATGGGCATTATGAACATTTTAATCATTTTTACTAAATTTATAATTTAGTTTTGTTAGACTAAAAAATACATACCAACAAAAAAAAATGATCTGAAATTATGAAATTTTTTTCCACTTACCTAAGGCCTCCATCAGAAATTGTTGTCCCAATACATTTTAATTGCTTTCATTTTGTAGGTAATCCATTTGGTAATACAGAAAATGCAATAAAACTGTGACTGAACTTTCATTTTTTTCATTTTTCACATAGTAGTAACACGAGTCTCTCTGAAGAAATTCCACTAAAACTTTTTAAAATTCACAGCTTGCATCTTAAACATCCATGTTTATGAAAACACAACTACAATCACAAAAATTGCACACATTCCAGACCACATAATAAGATGCAGAGATCCTTGAAGTCTCTCAACAGCATTTGACATTCTGGATCTACCAAGTAACAGCAGAGAAGATCCTTGTTGTACATCCTCAGGCATCAAAGTGGCTGCTGCCTCGGTCAGTTCTTTGATGAGTGCTAACTTGAAATCTAAAATATTATGTTTCCTTTTCTCATTTCTTGTCAGAGTATAAAGAATAAAAGCATTACTCTGGCATATTTCTAAAAGCCAATGGAACAGTTTTTTTCCACCATTTGTAAGTTTTCCTGTTGAAGTTATTATAATAAGACAAAATTTGATCAACGCTGTCGCATCCGTTCATAGAAAAGTTATATTCGTGTATAACTTTTGGTTTCTGTCTGATTTACTAATATTTTCTACTGAAGCCTTGGAGGACCAATAATCACAGGCTTTTTTTGCCTTTTTATCTTTCCACGCAGTCACAAGAATTGAGTTATTGTCATCAAGAAATGATTTTGTTTCAAGATGACGAAGCTTCAGTGTCTTGATTTCAGCAGGAAAGTTTTTCCTATTTATATTTAGAGTTCCCGTAAAATATGTTTTCTGGCTAATCAAGTAAGTTACCAGCTGATGTGTAGTAAAATATCGATTGGCAAATACATGATGGCCTTTTCCAAATGGTGCCAGCAGCGTTTGAAAAACCTTGACTGCCATTCCTCCGTCAAGATCTGCCTCTAGATTATAAAAGGTTTTATTGCCAAAATATGGAAGCAAATTTAAAACATACCCAGTAGTTGAGTCACACAGTCCAAATACTTTGATGTGATACTTCTTTGGCTTACTGCAATTATACTGTTTATACTGCCATCGTCCTGTAAAACCAACCATCATTTCATCCAACGATAAATTTTCAAATGGGTAGAATGCATCGTTGAATTTTGCTAACAGCAAATTCATGAAGGATTCTATTTTGGCTGTACTTTCAGAATCAGGCTGTGAACAGTGCAGCTATGTATGAAAAATACTTTCAAAGCGTTCACATTTGAACATAGTGTGATAAAATGCATTATAAAAAATTTCTTTTCTCGACCAGTAGTGCTTGATGCTTGGTCGAACATCAATCCCCATTGCTATAAGTATGGCCAAAAATTGTATCAGCTCATATATAGTAAGAGGTGTCCAGCTTGAATAAATAGACCTCCTTTTCTGTGGATTATCATGCATTTATATGATGCAAATGCATTTATTGAATCACATAAAAGCTGAAGAACATCATCTGTCAACAGAGCCTTGAGACAGTCCAGTGGTGTAGAGCTGTCATTTAGATTCGCATTAACTCTGTAGTGGATTTGATGGTACTGTATGGTTGTGATATTACCTAGTGTGATGCATGAGGTCAGCTGTGAAGGCTCCTGAGATAAATGTAGCTGTGAATTTACAGAAGGCCCTTCTTGCTACCACTTACGACCTCACACATATCTTTTTTTCTAATGAATGTGGCTACGTTAAAAAATCTAGGGTACTGAAATGTAAGGTGTATTAGTATATACAAACACACACACAGATATTTAATAAGTCTAATAATATTAATAAACTTTATAACACACTGAACTAACTCAAGCTGTGTAAAATTTTGATATTAAATTTTCTTTGAGTTTATTTGTTCTGAACCAAGGTTTTATTTTGGTCAGAACATATGAAAGGTTTTGAAATTATGAATGAAATGCATGAATATATGGCATAATAAATGAAAGGTGTGTACATATGAGTTTTACAAGACTAGTTAATATTACTACTGTTTATATTTGTAATTTATCTGGGAGAACGATTAATGGATGTGCTGTTAGGGTGGCTTCATCACTCCCAGTCTATGACTACCAAACATTGTCCATTTACTGATGGGAGGAATACAAGTTTATGTCCCAACATGGTATGTTCTAGTTGATGGGAATATAGTTGGTGTTAATTATTAAATAAGTTGGTGAATGTCCAGCAGGCCAGACGCTCACGTATCTTTGACTGAGTAGTTCTGGTGCTGGAATCTGGTGGCCCCACCTCTCCGTGCTTGGGGGCTATCTAAGGCTGCTCTCCCAAAATACTCGACTGCACGGGTCCACTCTTGTATTTTTCAACATAGCATTTGACACCACTTTGGTGCCAAATAAAAAACTCACAGTTCTGAAATAAAAGTATTGGGTCATGTGTCAGAACTCTACCTCCTGAGCCACTTCTACACTCAACACTACACAACAACACCACATAGACGGGGTCAGATCTCTCTGACCATACAGCACATCTTACCAAGTTGGTTTCACATAGTATAAGTTCCCCAAGACTACATATTCTGAAATATGTTCATTAGCTTCCTGCCATTGAATAGGATAGGTGATATGTTCCACTGATCTCAACACTTGATCCGCCCTTCATAATCCTTGCTGGCGTTTATGTATTTTGTTTGTCTCTAGACCCTGAACTGGGGCTGGGGATCTAGAGCGAATCCTTACTTGTTGTAAGGGATAGATTTTGATATGGCAGTATCAAATCACTCGAAACATTAAACAATATTAAAATATACAAAGAAATACTTTCAGTCTTACCAGAATTATGAATAGAGAACACAGTATATGCTAGCAAAACTCAGCTGAGCTGCTGGCTCTAGTATGGCGTCCCTCTAAATATTGCAATTAGCTTCTGGGAATCACACCACTGAAGAATTACTGTGTCTACTACTGGACAACTTATGATGAATGGCAAAGATGCGCGTCTGAGCGCCGATAATATGTTTATCTGTGGCCAATCAGCGCCTTTTTTCCTTTTCAAATTCAAACTTCCTACCAAAAGTCAGTTCAGTAATACCTCAGTCAAGTATGTATTATTGTCTGTTGGTCCGTCTGTCTCTACTTGCGTTTCACAAAAAAACACACTTGTTTTTTGAACCAACTCTGCCGTCCCCTACACAATTTTGCCTTTAAAGTTATTTTTAGCCACAACTTTCCCTAATGCCCCCTCTCTTTCATTCTAACTAGATTTTAGCACTTGAGTCTCAAGGCCGCAATTTTTTGAAAATTAGTGACATGTTTTTGTTTCAATGCAGTCGCTCGCTGATATGAACAACACAGTCTTTTGTCAATATCTTCATTATTATCTATCCGTCTGTATAAATGAAAGCATATTATTTCTCTGCTCAAGATGGGCCATCCGGCCAGCTAGGTTTTATATTCCTAACATTATTATTAAGAAAAAGTTACTTTTCAAGGTTAGTTTTTTTTTTTTTTAAATATGTTCGAGCATCTTCTGTAATGCGTTTGCCGCTGAATTCAAATAAAGGACAAAATATCGCAAAAGCGTCCAAGAAATGACTGTTGCGTATAATAGCTAAGGTCCCTTTTGTCGATTTCTTTACCTTGTGTCAACTTGGGGACGTGATTTTTTTTCCTTTCCCCACCAATTGCGTCTTTTTAGCCTTGCTAGTTTCAAGCACGTGTTCAGTCATATTTTTCTTTTTGATCTCCGTTCTCATCCCGTTCCAAGGGTAAACGTTTTGCCTTCACGTCTAGCAAGTTAGTTTCCATGGCGGGTAGTGACCCGCGGCCTGGGCGATCATGTCGTCTAGTAGCTTACGCATTATTTTTTTATCCCTACATTTTATCTTTGGAGATATTTTAACGTTGTATCACGGTTAATTTTATCACACATCTCCCCACTTGAAAACATGCCTACGGCAAGTTCCAAAACCAGTGATACACATAGATAAAATTACTCCTCACGCCTGCCACTACTCTAATTTTGATCACAGGGGTGCCGACTGAGGAAATCTGCACCGACATTCAATTTGCCTGGGATATATTGGATACTAAACTGATAAGGTTGAAGCAATAAAGACCACCTCAGCAATCTTGCGTTTTCATGCTTAGCCTGAGATAAGAATACGAGGGGCTGATGATCCGTCTGGACCACAAAAGTCCTACCATACAGATAGATTTGAAACTTCTTTATTGCCCAGATTAACGCTAAACATTCTTTTTCGCTTGTGGAATATCCTTGTTCCGCCTTATTCAATTTGCGGCTTGCATAAGCGACTGGGTTCAGTTCCCCATCAGGTGAAGATGATCTTTGCAACAAAGCCGCCCCGAGTCCTACATTACTTGCATCTGTTCTTAAGACAAAGTCCTGTGTCAAATCAGGCAGTTTGAGAATAGGCTTGCTAGTGAGTTTTTCCTTTAACTCTTGGAACGCTAATTCACTTTGCGCAGTCCAAATAATTTTATCTGGAAGTCCCTTGCGAGTCAGATCAGTCAGAGGAGCACAAATAGAGTTAAAATCTTTGATGTATTTTTGATAAAATCCGCATAACGACACGAATGATCGCACGTCCTTTTTTGTTTGTGGTCTAGGTGCTCTCTGCAGTTTTTCCAAGTTCTTGGGATCAGGGGTCATGTTACCCTGATATACAGTGTGTCCCAAGAATTCCAACTCTTTGCATCCAATACAACATTTTGTTGGCCTAGCAGTTAAGTTCGCCTCCCTAAGCCTATTAAATAACATTTTAGAGCGTCAATGTGTTCTTCAAATGTCTCTGTGGCGACGAGAATATCATCCATGAAATTCGTGATACATGGGTTATTCAGGGGATCCAACAATTTGCGCATCATCCTTGAAAATACACTCGGAGCATTTTTCAGTCCGAATGGTAGCATGTTGAATTCATAATGTCCATCCGAAGTGCTAAAAGCCAAATAAGGTCTCACTTCAGGCTTCACTGGAATCTGGTAATAGCCTTTACTAAGATCCACCTTTGAAAAGTATTTTGCCTTGTTCAATCTGGCAAATAACTGTTTTGTGTCTGGTAATGGATCCACTTGTCCTTCTGTGACAGCATTCAGTTTCCTGTAATCTATGCACAGTCTGTGTTCCCCAGACGGTTTCCTCAACAAAACGACACTGGAGCTAAAAGATGATTCACTGTGTGAAATAATCCCCTCCTTCAACAAATAATCTATTTCTTCCTTCAATGCCTTCTCCTTCGCGAACGGAATAGAATAGGCTCTCATACAGATTGGGTTTGAGTCTACCAGTTTCATGTCATACTGTAGCAAATTTCTATGGCCTGGTTTATCTGTTAATACATCTGTATGTTCCTCCAGAACCTGTTGAACTCTCTCCCTCTGGTTTTTAGTCAGGTGCTTACTGACTTTTACCTGTGCTGCTGTTTCACAAGGATGTAATGGGTATTCATGTGAGGTGAGTGGTTCCTTTTGCATTTGAGTTGCGATAGCCAAGGTCAGTAAGGGGGTGCTTTCCTGGAGTGGTCTGTCCAGATACTTCTTTAACAGGTTTACATGATAAACTTTCTCCTTCCCCTTTTTGTCAATTTTATAGTTTGTTCTAGACACCTTCTCTAGAACCGTATATGGACCTTGCCATCCAATTTGTAATTTATTCTGGCTACCGGGTAGTAGAAGCAGCACCTTCTCTCCCACAGCTAGTTCTCTGTCCTTTGCCTTCCTATTAAAATATGCTGCATGTTTCTTCCTGGCTTGTTTCAAATTATCATTTGCCAGTTTCCATCCAGCTTTCAAACGAGTGGTCAGTTCGTTCACGTATTGATAAGATGAGGTAACAGTCTCTTCCGCCTTCTCATCTGTCCAGGTCCTTAATAGGCTTCTAATGGACCTTTTATTGGCCTCCCAAATAGCAGAGTTGCGGGAGCCATCCCGGTTGAACTATGTGGTACCTCCCGATACGCAAACAATGCGGCGGGCAGGAATTGATCCCACAGATCCGGTTTTTCGTGTGCCAGCTTTCTCAGGATAGAAATGAGAGTCCCATTGAACCTCTCTACCTGGCCGTTCCCTTGTGGATGGTACGGACTACAATGAAAGTGTCTGGCTTGAAATAGCTTAAAAACTTCTTCCGTTAGTTTCCCCTTGAACTGAGAGCCATTATCCGTCAAGATTTGATGCGGGAATCCTAATCGGGTGAATATTGTAAGTAGTGCCTCTGCTACATGTTTTGAATCAATTGATGGCAGGGCTACCGCCTCTCCCCACATAGAACAAGTGTCCACCAGAGTAAGGATGTAACTGTTCCTCCTCTTGGTCCGAGTGAGAGGTCCCACAATATCCACTGCAACCCTCTCAAAAGGTGTTCCCACTATGGGCATTTCCCCTAGAGTTGCAGGAGCAGTCCAGTGCTTTGGAGCTACCCTTTGACATTCTGGGCAGGATTTGACATATCTTTTTATATCCTCCGTTATCCCTGGCCAGAAGTAATGACAAGCTATACGCTGTCCTGTGGCGCTGATCCCCATGTGACCACTGAAGGGAATCGCATGCCCGAGTTCCATCACTTTATCCCTATATGAAGTGGGAAGAACCAGCTGGTTGTGACCATTTGTTCCAGTTCCGGCCTTCCTGTATAATAGTTTGTTCTTCATAAAATATTCCCCCTTGCTCGGAGGTGTGTGGCATTTGGGCAATTTTTTAAAACATGGCTTGAGTGTCCTATCCTCAGCCTGCGCCTTCCTCATCTCCTCTGGATGGGCATTTATAGGTTCACCTTCTTCCTCCTTCTTCTGTGACCTGGTCTGCACTGTCGCCATGATCACAGGTCTCTCGGGATTCCCCAAGAAGACGTATCTACACCCCAATATCAGAGGGTAGATTGGTTCATCTATCACTGCTGCTCTGATTTCTCCTTCCACATAGCGAGTTTTCACCGTTATCCTTGCGATGGGAAGTGTCATGAGTGGTATGTCCTTAGTCGCCCCTTGTATTTCCACTGTTTCTGTGGTATACTGACTTGGGTCCACTAGGCTAGACTTCACAACTGAATCATAATCCAAACCTGTATCATAAAGGCACCTTATGGTGACCCCATTACAAATAACATCCTCACAAACTGGGGGGTGATAAGGTTCCTGCTGTCCATTAGGATTAACCTTTAATCTTTGCGTCCCCGACTTCATTGCAGCAATGTTTGAAGGTTTCCTTCTACAAAATTCGGTGTTATGGTTATCTTTCTTGCACCATTTACACCATCTTTTTCCTTGGTTAAACGGTTTTCTTTCATTGGATTTTTGGTCATTGAACTGTGAGTTTCTGTCTCGATAGTCATTTCTTGGCCGTTCAAAGTTTGTCCTACCTTTATTTCCCTGTTCTCTATTATCAAATTTATTAAATTGCTGTGGAGCTTTAAAATTTTCTATGTGCTTCTTTTTAGCACCACTTACCTCTGCCTGGGCTGCCTGATACCTCTCAGCGACATTTAAAACCTCCCCCAACTTCTCTGCACCTTGTTCCATGAGAAATTTTCTCATGTCTGGAGCCATGGACTCTCTCAATTGCTCAATCATGATCATCTCTTTAAGATCTTGGGTCTTCCCCAGAGCAGTCCATTTCTCCAAATAGGTTTCCAGTCTGGCAGAGAATTGGTGGTATGTCTCCCCAGACAACAGTTTGGCATTTCTAAATTTCTTACGATAAAATTCACCATTTTTTTCGTACCTCAATAACAAAGCCTGCTTTAACATGTCATAATTGTCTTGGTCTTCTCTGTTCATTTTTGCGAAGACTTCATAAGAAGTACCTCTCAGTCCCTGTGATAACTTTAAACTCCACCTCTCTCTCTCTAACCCATATGTAGTAGCTAATAACTCAAAACGTCCGAGGTACCCCTCTATGTCATCGTCTTTTTCAACAAAATGGTCTAAATGAAACCCCATAGCTGATGTTGAGGCTCCCAGACTGGGCGTAGCATCTGAGGCAAAAGGGCTGGCACCATTTTCAGGAGCCTGGCCTTGTAATTCCAGCTCCCTTAGTCGTAATTCGTGCTCCCTTTGCAACCTTCTATCTTCTGCCTCCCTTTCGGCATTCAATCTTTTATCTTCTGCCTCCCTTTCGGCCTTTCTATCTTCTGCCTCCCTTTCGGCAGTCAATCTTTTTTCTTCTGCTTCCCTTTGCTGTCGTTTTTCTTCTGCCTCTAATGCTTTAGCCTCTTTGTCAGCCTCAATCTGCAGCCTCTTAGTCTCAGCCTCAATTTGTAGCCTCTTCTCTTCAGCTAATCTTTCAGACTCTAATTTTCTTTCAGCCTCTTTTTCTAATCTTCTTTCTTCCCGTTCAATATACTTATCACATTCAGCCGTTACATATTGAATTAAAACCTGACCATCCATTCCCATATCCTTCGCCGTTAGCACAGCAGCTGATCTGAACTTAGCTAGCTCCGCCATACTTTTTAGACAATTTAGCAATGAGCAAGATAAATCTCTAACCACTAAAATAATTCTAATTACTATAGTCTAAAATAATTCTAATTAGCCAGTTAACTAATTAATTACCACTGGCTGTGAAGATTCACCAACTTTTATTTCACTTTTAATTTTAAGGGACACTTTTAATTTTTACAATGTGTTCCCCTAATTTAATTCTCCCACCAGGAGATCCTAATATTACAAGTTTAGCTAATTATCCCTGGACAAGAGACCCCAATATATGTAGTGGATTTGATGGTACTGTATGGTTGTGATATTACCTAGTGTGATGCATGAGGTCAGCTGTGAAGGCTCCTGAGATAAATGTAGCTGTGAATTTACAGAAGGCCCTTCTTGCTACCACTTACGACCTCACACATATCTTTTTTTCTAATGAATGTGGCTACGTTAAAAAATCTAGGGTACTGAAATGTAAGGTGTTGTATTAGTATATACAAACACACACACAGATATTTAATAAGTCTAATAATATTAATAAACTTTATAACACACTGAACTAACTCAAGCTGTGTAAAATTTTGATATTAAATTTTCTTTAAGTTTATTTGTTCTGAACCAAGGTTTTATTTTGGTCAGAACATATGAAAGGTTTTGAAATTATGAATGAAATGCATGAATATATGGCATAATAAATGAAAGGTGTGTACATATGATTTTTACAAGACTAGTTAATATTACTACTGTTTATATTTGTAATGTATCTGGGAGAACGATTAATGGATGTGCTGTTGGGGTGGCTTCATCACTCCCAGTCTATAACTACCAAACATTGTCCATTTACTGATGGGAGGAATACAAGTTTATGTCCCAACATGGTATGTTCTAGTTGATGGGAATATAGTTGGTGTTAGTTATTAAATAAGTTGGTGAATGTCCAGCAGGCCAGACGCTCACGTATCTTTGACTGAGTAGTTCTGGTGCTGGAATCTGGTGGCCCCACCTCTCCGTGCTTGGGGGCTATCTAAGGCTGCTCTCCCAAAATACTCGACTGCACGGGTCCACTCTTGTATTTTTCAACATAGCATTTGACACCACTTTGGTGCCAAATAAAAAACTCACAGTTCTGAAATAAAAGTATTGGGTCATGTGTCAGAACTCTACCTCCTGAGCCACTTCTACACTCAACACTACACAACAACACCACATAGACAGGGTCAGATCTCTCTGACCATACAGCACATCTTACCAAGTTGGTTTCACATAGTATAAGTTCCCCAAGACTACATATTCTGAAATATGTTCATTAGCTTCCTGCCATTGAATAGGATAGGTGATATGTTCCACTGATCTCAACACCTGATCCGCCCTTCATAATCCTTGCTGGCGTTTATGTATTTTGTTTGTCTCTAGACCCTGAACTGGGGCTGGGGATCTAGAGCGAATCCTTACTTGTTGTAAGGGATAGATTTTGATATGGCAGTATCAAATCACTCGAAACATTAAACAATATTAAAATATACAAAGAAATACTTTCAGTCTTACCAGAATTATGAATAGAGAACACAGTATATGCTAGCAAAACTCAGCTGAGCTGCTGGCTCTAGTATGGCGTCCCTCTAAATATTGCAATTAGCTTATGGGAATCACACCACTGAAGAATTACTGTGTCTACTACTGGACAACTTATGATGAATGGCAAAGATGCGCGTCTGAGCGCTGATAATATGTTTATCTGTGGCCAATCAGCGCCTTTTTTCCTTTTCAAATTCAAACTTCCTACCAAAAGTAGATTCAGTCATACCTCAGTCAAGTATGTATTATTGTCTGTTGGTCCGTCTGTCTCTACTTGCGTTTCACAAAAAAACACACTTGTTTTTTTAACCAACTCTGCCGTCCCCTACACAATTTTGCCTTTAAAGTTATTTTTAGCCACAACTTTCCCTAATGCCCCCTCTCTTTCATTCTAACTAGATTTTAGCACTTGAGTCTCAAGGCCGCAATTTTTTGAAAATTAGTGACATGTTTTTGTTTCAATGCAGTCGCTCGCTGATATGAACAACACAGTCTTTTGTCAATATCTTCATTATTATCTATCCGTCTGTATAAATGAAAGCATATTAATTCTCTGCTCAAGATGGGCCATCCGGCCAGCTAGGTTTTATATTCCTAACATTATTATTAAGAAAAAGTTACTTTTCAAGGTTAGTTGTTTTTTTTTTTTTTTTAAATATGTTCGAGCATCTTCTGTAATGCGTTTGCCGCTGAATTCAAATAAAGGACAAAATATCGCAAAAGCGTCCAAGAAATGACTGTTGCGTATAATAGCTAAGGTCCCTTTTGTCGATTTCTTTACCTCGTGTCAACTTGGGGACGTGAATTTTTTCCTTTCCCCACCAATTGCGTCTTTTTAGCCTTGCTAGTTTCAAGCACGTGTTCAGTCATATTTTTCTTTTTGATCTCCGTTCTCATCCCGTTCCAAGGGTAAACGTTTTGCCTTCACGTCTAGCAAGTTAGTTTCCATGGCGGGTAGTGACCCGCGGCCTGGGCGATCATGTCGTCTAGTAGCTTACGCATTATTTTTTCATCCCTACATTTTATCTTTGGAGATATTTTAACGTTGTATCACGGTTAATTTTATCACAAACACCTGGTGTTTTATTTGGCATAGATCTAAATGAATTAAACGTGGCACCTTCGCTTACTTCTCTCCAAACAGATTTTACAGGTTCAGACTCAACTTTCCTACGTTTTGTTTTACTGGGACCTGCCTGCTGCGACGCCCCCTTCTCAGCTGCTTCAGAATCACTTTTTATAGACTCATCAGAATCACTATAAATTTCAAATTATTGATCAGAATCTGATGAAGATTTGCTCATGTCACTTTCTTCTTCTTTCTTTGATCTTTATCCGCCGACCATCAAAGCAGTCCGTGGCCATCACGCCTGGTGGCGTCATGTAGGGCAACAACAAATTGATTCCACTTTGCTCAGTCGGTGGCCATCCTTCGTACAGTGCCCCAACTCTGGTTCATTCTTTGCATCTCAGCCTCCACAGTCCTCTGCCAAGTTGTTTTTGGTCGGCCTCTCTTTTGTTTTCCTTCAGGGGTCCTTCTTCTTCTTTGATCCTTAGCCATCAACCGTCAAAGCAGTCAGTGGCCATCACGCCTAGTGGCGTCTTGTAGGGCAACAACAAAATGATTCCACTTTGCTCGGTCGGTGGCCATCCTTCGTACAGTGCCCCAACTCTGGTTCATTCTTTGCATCTCAGCCTCCACAGTCCTCTGCCAGGTTGTTTTTGGTCGGCCTCTCTTTCGTTTTCCTTCAGTTGGGGCACTGTACGAAGGATGGCCGCCGACCGAGCAGGGTGGAATCAATTTGTTGCTGCCCTACAAGACGCCACCAGGCGTGATGGCCGCTGAATACTATAAATCCTAAAACAATCTTGATATATTCTATTTCTTTATTCATCTAAAATGATATGATTGTAAATTTCAATTTCTTCAGAAATCTTAGTCTCTTTCTTTTAGTTAAATTCAAAAGTTTAAAATAGTGCCCAATTCTACATACCAGTTTTAATTATTCTCTAATTAATTAATAAATTTGTTATCAGAATCTTGTAATTTTTTTCAGAATATGTACATTCTTGGAAAACCTTTTAAATAAAAGTACATTTGTTGTATTATTTTAATGAGCTGGGTTTTGTTTTTTTTAATTCTTGAATATCTCAGTTTATGAGGCAAAGGCTACGATTGGTTAGGTGACCATGGTTGAAAATATATCCAAAGGGGGAAGAGTGGAGTAAGTCGGGAACACTGAATGGAAAAGCAGAGCTGGAGATTAATCAGCTGATAAGTGATCATCTGTTTTTTCCTGGATGTGTTGATGTGAATGTGCTAGTATTGCAATGTCATCTGTATATTCCAGATCTTCCAATGTAGAGATGGCTGTCTGAAACTCCATCAACCAGGGCAGTTATATTGGCCATGCTTCGGAAAGTTCAGAGCAGGAAATGAAAACATCAATATAATCCTCAAGTCTCCAAGAACTGGCATGGATCTACTGTCCTTGGTGATGCAGGGGTACATGGCAGTGAGAGAGCTAACAGACTGGCCTCGAGAGCACTCATGGGACACTGGATATGGATAAGGGAGAGGTACTAAGGGTAATTCTGCCATCAATGGTACCTTTAACTTGTAGCGGTGTGGCAGCTTGTGAACCCTGATAACCCCCAGAGCTATGCCAGTGGGAGTTTTTACTCCTGGTAGGTTCATCCATACTGGACTGGTCTGCGTGGGTAGGGGTCACACAAAAGCTGGTACCCTGGTCCTCCAGGTTGGGGGTTTTAGCACAGGGCTGACACCCCTGTCTATGCAAAAATATCATTCATGTTACGGAAATGGCAATAAATGGAAAAACTTTGATGAGGGATGGACATCCGGAGTCCCAGGATCGTATGACTGTTAGTGGTGAAAGTTGAAAGGAAGCCATTGGCAAGAACACTGATGCCTCAACTGCTAAACGCGAAACTAGAATAGGATTTTGGAACGTCAGAACTATGAATGAGGCAGGAAAGCAGAGGGAGATCACAGCAGAGATGGGGAACTACTAATTGCATATCCTGGGAATAAGTTAGAGCAGATGGACTGGGACAGGGAGAATAAAAACAGCTACAGGGAAAACAGTACATTACTCTGGTAGAGAGGATGGTCAGCACAACGAAGGTGTAGCCATTATCCTGAAGAAAGGAATGGTGTTGCGGGTCTTACTATTATTATTTGATTAGTCTGAGTAAACGTCTTTTTACTCTGGCAAAGAACACATAGGGGTAGAACTGGTAGACCACATACACAGCAATTCACATCGAAATATTAATGTCACCACAAAGGCAAGATGGACAATCTACAAAATGTTTAATACGATAAACACTGCTCCTCATGCATCAACTTGAAAGCCATCATATCTTATGGCAATATATATTCAGTCATCAGTATAACTCTGTAATGTCAGTCTCTAGAACACTGTCCTCAACAGATTTACACATATTTAATTACTCACGTTCTTCACAGAAATCATAATTTCTTTCACAAATGTACTAGCATTAGGTATCACAAATTACCGCCTCGCCGCGGTCGAAAAATTATGTGACGGGCAAGCGAGTCCCATTTTGGGGCCTTTTCAACCTCGTTCTGCCTAGTAATTAATTTGCCTTTTCTAAATAAAAATTATATCTTCTGGTTCCTTGATCTTTCTTCTTTCATAATATGTCAATTGTAACTTTCTGCATGTCATTGAAATTGAGTGAGACAACAAAATAAAACACCATTAAAACCGCTCTTGCCGTGCGCTGGCTGACCGGCGCTCAAGAGAGCGAAATTCCCTGAAAGGACCCCACCTCATTCAAAGCGGTGCTAGGTCCTCAAAAATGCTACATTCATTCGGTTTTCACCAATGAGAAGAGCGGAAACTGAGGGTTACAAACATGTAATACAAGTCACAGATTTCTTATAGGAAGATATAGTAAATTCGAAGTGAATGAGAAAGTTTGGATTTTAATACACATCTGGGAGGCCTACCTACACTTGTGTTACATCAAACAAAGGAGCAACCATTCTGCTAAAATCTTATCAAAGTTTTAAACATTAGAGTTATTTGAGGAAAGAGCGAACGAACGTTAAAAGAGAGCACCTCCAACACATTTCGGAGTGGAAACACAACGGCGGATGTTCCATCTGACGATAATGGACACGATGGGCCGGCTGTACGAAACACAGCACGAAATGACTCAGGCGCTGAACTGAAAGTTTCATCAATGGAATCGACGCAATATGTGTTCTATGTAAGATTTGAACTTTATTTTATTTCTATCCATTTCAGACCTATTTTGTTTATTTGCAATATAGCGACGGCAAGTGACGAAGGGTGGATGTATTAGTTAAAGAACAGCCAAATGTGACTGCTCGATTCACACATATAGACAGAAAGTTTTTCGTTTTTTAAGCAATTGGGGGGGGGGGGGGGGGGGGGGTTGTTATTAATGTACCTATTTGGTTGTTTTATTGGACCATCACCATTTTCTAAACATTCAGTATCATAATTAAGGTCTAACAGCTTGTAAAGTCACTGACCTCCTTTCGATAAAGTTATGGATGTCAAAGGTCATGTTTAGAATTTAGCTTGCTACACATTTGTGAACGTTAATTTTTTTTTAAATTGCTTCTCTCGCTTAATTAACCTTTTTTTTTCTCAATTATTTCAAGGGAGGATCGTTATGATGCATTGCGAGCATATTTTTCAATGACGGGAAGAGGCAGACGTCCGGCTCTGCCACCGATTTCTACTGTGACAAACAGACTATTGGCACAGTTCTGTCTTCTGAAGGACTCGGAAAATGCAACATGGGAGCTAGTACTTCTTGTTGTGTAAAGTTTATATATCATATTATTTCCTCTCATTCTCTGATGTGAAAAATCAGTAGGCTACTATGTAGTTGAAGCTTTTCTAGAAGCCTCTACAGGTTTTGAGTTTATTTTACAATTACAAACATAAAAGACAAATGACATAATCCATGTAAAAGAGAGACTTACAATCTACTGTATAACTAATATAATGATTTAAATGGTAAATGCAGTAAAAATTAATGCCGCAATAAATGCTTAATGATTAACAAAGGGAAAGAAGAAAATAATTTGGCCGACATTTTTTTTGTATTGATAAGAAAATAACACAATCATGCAATTTGTCCTCTTCCCGTCACTCCCAACAGATTTCTCTCAGGTGACCTCTAGGTTTCTGACTATGCTACCCGAACAGAATGTGAGTAAAGGACAGCTACAGTACAGGTGCCAGATGTCAGTACAACAAGCCAGTGCCCTGAGAGGAGATTCACTTGAGGACTTTCTGAACACACAATTATCTTTTGATGTGATACCAGAGCCATCATAGCCCAGGGGGGCTTGTAAAACAAAAGCGGATGTGGATGCTCTGTTCAAGAAATACAATGCCAATAACCTCAAGATGCAGATAAGGTATAGAAAAATTTTCTTGGAGAAAAAGCATCTTCGCCTCTCTGGTTCAGTCAAGATACTGTATTCAACCCTTTTACAAGATACTGATGAAGATTCAACTTCACCACCACCTCAGAAGAAGTCGTGAAATGATGTAGCTGACCTCAAGTGACAGTGAGTTGGACACGGACTAATATGTAATGTTTCTTTGTTTCTAAAAATCAAATTTTAAGCAGTAAAGGTTGTTTTAATCAAGAAAATAACCATCAATTTGAATTGTACAACTCAAATTACAAAAATATGGAAGTTTTCAGCTCTATAGCTGCAATATTCATGATTTTATGACAACATTTGGAATTTCGTGAGATTTTTCTTCCAAACTGCAAATTTAGCCTTTGATCCATTTTCACATAGTGCAGTTTTATATTATTCAGTATTTCAGGTGGCTCAAAAAAATTAAGCATCAAGGATATAATGCTCTCTTTATGCTCCATAAATCTTATAGCTTTCCTATGTGTAGTTTTTTATTTATGATTGCATGAAAATGCATATTTGCACTTTGCGAGCACAACAATGAGACTTGAAATTGTATTTTTTGTAAATGTTGATGGACCATAATTCATTTAATTGATTTGTTGTACTTCCCATGTTTCTTTTCTGCAATAAGGACTTATATGACTTTGTACAAAAAGCATTATTGACTTGGTAAGTGGTTGTTGACTGTAGTTATGATTGTACAAAGTTGGGCAATTAGTTCAGTGCAAAGATGTTTGAAAAATTTTGTAATTCCCCACAATTTTGAAATGCTGTAACTCGGTTGTTTGATGTCCCATTTTTAAAATTTAAAAAGGAAATTTCATGGCTTAAAAAGATCCATTAAGATCTATAAACAAAGACACTGTAAAAACAAAATGAAAAATCACTTTGTGGTACCTACTAGCATCATCTCATGGAGATATATGGATGATCTAGTGATCAAACATCATAGGAATATGTTATGAAATCATATAATTCTCAAGAGCTCAGAAACATACGTCCACCTGCCACATTGAAACACACAGAAGACCCTAGCAGACAATCGCTGCACCCCCGAGGCAATGACGTAACTTCTTGTTACCAAGGACTACCGATAATAAACAAATATGGATATTTGTCGAACCATTTAATAACATCGACAGACATGTTTTGAATTTTAATCATAACATTACCCCCCCCCCCCCCCCGTAAAATAATGGAAATGAAGTTTTCATTATTTCCGTGGTGTGAGTATAAAGTCACCAGAGTGAAAGATGGTATCATCAGACTTCACTGTTAGTCTGAACTAGCATAGCACCCAGGTTTGTGCTGCAGAGTAGGCAATTAAACACTAATGTGAGACATTAGCAAAGAATACTAAAGCCATCGACTACAAAGGACATAAATCATTTTAACAACAATGTCGGGTGGCTATCACTAAAAGCACTTAACATATTAAAAATTGATGGTAGCAATCCATGCACTCTCATACCTCACACTGTCCAAAAACACCTATCTGTCAAGTCCAGTATCAGTAGTCAATTAATCTCATATTAATTAATAGTCATAATGCAAAGCATTAAAATTAATACAATTATGAAATAGAAACAATAGATGACATGAGGCAGACAATCAACTAAGAAAGTTAATGAATGCGACATTATCCGTTTAAAAGATTAAAGGTAAGTGTACCTATAAAGTACATGTCATCAACATAACATAGTGATGTTAAGAGAAGAAATGTATTCCTGTAACTAACACACTTGTGTGAGCAATAGACAAGACTATGCCTATGTGTTGTACAAATTGATAATAGTATGTAGTACTATCCATATCTTGATTCAAATATAGTGTGAGTGTGAAAAAGACGTGTCAAAGGCCAAACCATATATGGCGAATTATAATGAATTAACACTCAATAATAAGCACAGTAAGAGACCCCAATGCCATTGTTAAATACCCTCTTTGTTGAATTCCACCAGAGTTAAATGCTGTTTCTATATATACGGTTGAATGGTGTATAGATATGAAGTTGTATTGTTCCTTGTTCACACTGACATCAACTATTTACAGGACCACAGTGTTAAGAGGTATGGTGGTCTGTGGAAGCTCCAATGTTAAAGACTTGTTGTTGGCCCCAGCGTTGCTCGTCAGAGTGGTTGTTAGGAATAGGAATATCAACTCGACCTACGCAGTGGTGTGTAGACATAGAGTGAGAGTATAATACGCGAATGATGAAAGAGTTCGAAGAGTTGATAAATGTTCTTTTTCTCACTCATGTATGGCTGGAAGTCATCGATGCCAACTGCTGTGTACTTTTTGTTACAGTTTAATTGGACGTACACATTCGACAGCACGGATACAGTGACAAATCACAGGTTGGCATAATACATCATGGTACAATTGATAAATGGTCTTGCAATGATACATGGGCACTCGTTGCATAATAGCACAATGGAATGTCAGTAGACAAGCACTCAGTATTGCCCATATATATATCATCTGAGTTTACTGACAAAGCACGTCAGTTTATAAACAATATTCAAGATGGCTTCTAGACCTAACCTCGTCTAGCGAAGATTCCTTAAATAATGTTCAGCACATAATTTTTCATGTAATCATATTGAACCGCTAGTAATGGGTTCTCATCTGTAGCAGTGATCTCTGGACTCATCAAGCGATAATACGGGGCATCCCTTTTCTCTTCTTGAAAGTCACAAAATATTTGGATACAAGATGGCTTCTCTCGTGAGCTGTCACTCACTTTCTTTTTTTTTTGATACGAACTAGGCAGCTGTATCAAAGCTGGTCATTCATTAAATGTCCTTATGGCTTTGTAGATTCTATCATTGATACAATTGACTTCATCATACAAGATATAGTGCTGCTAGAAATGAATGTCATCTTCATCTGGTTAAATATTCCCTCAGACGAACAAATCGTGCGTCTGCCTATCGAAAACGATGGCTTCGTAAGAGAGTTCATAAGAAGTGCTTTTGTTACCTTGGTATCAGAAATATGATTCTGCCATTCCTTGGCAATAAGAATAAATACTGGGGTAAAGCATACACGATAGGTCTAAACGACTATCACTTTCCCCATAAATATTGAGATCACTTTTCCCGGCGACAAGCCGATACAGAAACACAACAGCGCCCATCAGGGCGAAGCCAAATCACCACTCCCTAGCGACACATCCGCCGAACAGCCCTTTGACCTTTCTAGCGACAAAGAACATATAGTTCGACTTAGATATGTAAAGATATACAGACATAAGACAGACTCGTCCTACCTAGACAAACACTACACATAAATTCAGGCCATAGATATTCTGAAGCAAGAACAATCTATTTCTACCCAAACAAAGAATAAATCGCAGTAAAACTGGATTCATCCGCGGAGTTCGATCTGAAACTCCTTTCAAGGGGAAGTAACTCAATATTGACTTTTCCTTAAGCAAAGAAGAGTATCTATTTTGTTTACAAAATATTTGCGAACATAACAAGCATACAAATGTATTATGTTGCAAGATACCAAAGACTGCACGTAACAGCCATCACAAGAACAGCTATGCTATGGACCCCTGAAGGAAAATGAAAGAGAGGCCGACCAAAAACAACTTGGCGGAGGACTGTGGAGGCTGAGATGCAAAGAATGAATCAGAGTTGGGGCACTGTACGAAGGATGGCTGCCGACCAAGCAAAGTGGAATCAATTTGTTGTTGCCCTACAAGACGCCACCAGGTGTAATGGCCACTGACTGCTTTGACGGTCGGCGGCTAAGGACCAAAGAAGAAGAAAAATAATAAGCACAGTAGTTTAAATGTGTAGTGTAATGGTATTCTCCTCATTAATACACTAATATACCAAGTCTCTTCAAATATATCCAAATAAATTATTGTTACAATCCATGATTGTCTTCCATGCAATAGTCTGTTCGTACGAATCCAAATGTTAATATCCAAAGAAATTGCAAATCGAAACATCGTCAGATAAAACATTTTTGTGTTATTTCCACTGATTATGCGAGTTATCCTAGAGTTATGTCCCTTCATTTGAAGACGTCAGTATTCCAATCAAAAGTGACAATATATGTCCGTATGAAATATCTTGAAATGACAGCATTTTCATCATTCCTTATAATGTATGTTCGTAATTTTGTAGATTGAATATGAGCACTGTCATTAGGCACAATATATGTACGTAATGCGCTGATTTAAACGAGATACTACACCATCTTGAGCATTTCAGAATTCATCAACATCATGTGCTGTGTGAACCGATCAATCGTATCAGCAGTGTCACAAAAGTCCCTGCATAATTTTGTATTTCAAATGCGACCATGAAATATAGTTCTCTGTATTATCAGCTTACAGCATGTCATGGTATCTTCCATTCTTGGACTTTTGTTTAAATGTAGTAGTGTGAAACCAACACGTCATCATACATGTAAGATTTCACGAATCAACATATCAGGAAGTCAGTTCATAGGTTAGTTTCAACATTGTGAGTCACCTGTATTTATAGAGTTGATTGGTGATATAGGGTCTTTGATACAGCATGACAGGACATCAGCCATAACATTCTGGCTTCCTTTGATAGCTCTAATGTCATAGTCGTAGGACTGAAGTGCAAGTGAAGCCGTGGCAGCTCTCTCATTTTGGAATCTCGCTGTCTTGAGAAAGGACAGCGCTTTTTGATCCGCCTCCAAGGTAAATCTTGCTCCCATAAGGTAACATTGCAGTTTGGCGAAGCAAAAGACAATCGCCAGTAGCTCCCACACAAAGGGGTACTTTGCTCTGTTGGAGACAATTTCCTACTGATGTATAGGATTGGATGCATACAACCTTCAAACTCTTGCATAAGCATTCCACCGATTCATGATCCAGAGGCGTCTACTCTGAGGTTAAATGGAAATCGAGCGTCAGGTGATCTCAAAATTGGTGATTTGGAGAAACAGATTTTCAATATATTTAAAGCAACATCAAACGCATGGGACCAGACAGTTTTATTTGGCGAGTTCTTTCTTAACAACGAAGACAGAACTGAGGTAATATCCGAAAAATTAGGCAAGAATTTTCTATAGAAACTCACTAAGCTTAACAGACTGCGAACCTGTTTCTTAGTTCTAGGAATTTCAAGATTTTTGAGATAGTTGAATCTTCAGGTTTAAGAAAACCATCTCCTACCTTATGACCAAGAAAAGAAATTTAATTGAATCCTTTTCTTGTTTTAGAAGGTCTAGCAGTAAGATTATGAAGACACAAGGTATTCAACAACAACTGAATTCCAAGAACATGTTCTTCCCAAGATTGATGAAACAGACAAATATCATTGTTGGGGCTGTTATTTTTTATTGTTGATCGTGTTTGGTGTCAATCGTGCTGATTTCGCGAATTATAATAAATCTGGATGCAGTAAGATGCAAACTCAACGTAGGCACATCAACAGGTGCCAATACTGTGATAGTCAAACTCGTTACTTGAAAAGTTCATACATGGTTTATTAACATCACATCATACGGGACGATACATTCAACGTGGACGGTTAATAGGTGATTCAACATGATGATAGTGGACGCATGTCCTCAATAAAAATTCAAATAAATAGTCTCAGAAGAATCCTCAAGTAAATTCTGACCAAGTCTCTGAGTGAATACATCAATAGTCATAAAGGTCATGAAGTAGATTAAGTACAATGTTATATTGATCAAGGTTGACCTTTCCTCAAGGACAAGAGATTCTCATTATACTTGGTAGTATCTAAGATCCCGATCTTTAGTATTTTCATATATAAAGAAGTCCTCATCAACTAATCATAGTAGAACGTAGGTGCAGGTTCCTACTAAATACCTTCTAGGCATGTAAAGTTACTTAGGCATTGATACTTGAATAACCTCTTGTATTAGCCGTGACTGACCCCAACGGCTTCCTAATAATATATATATATCGTAGATCCACGGTAGTTACCGACGATCCCTCTGATAGGCATTTACTGGCATATAAAAATACATCTTCAGCTGTGAATCCATTTCGGTACAGGCTAGTTACCTGTCATCGACTAGATACTCACAACTTTGCAGAACAATCATTATTATTATAATAAATACATACGTGGTTCTTCCAACGAAGAACTCACGTGAACGACTACCGGCTACGACTGCTAATCCGCAGGACCGGGTCTAAAACATCAATACTTTACTCAAAACACGGGTTTCGAACTCCCAAAGCTTCATTTTTAGAACTTGGGATTCTTGCTTCTCAAACCCACAGATGACGTCAACTGACTGTCTAGATACACGTGTGGACTGGATAACCCCTATACGCCTTCGTGCACAACCGTGCGCTAATGAAATCAAACTCACCAATAAGACTTACTCTCATGTAAGTCGGTGCGCAAAGTTTATTACAGAGGTAGGACAACATATTAATAATATGAGACTACCTTCATCTGTAAAGGAGTGTAGAGGTCTACGAAAAGGGCTCTACAATCATCAATATAAGTAATTAAATCCTCATGGTCAGAGAAAAGTTTACGCATCATGCGAACAAAGGTAGCAGGAGAGTTAACGATGTAATATGAATACATTAAAGTACGAACCACACATTGTAATATAATGCGAATCTTGACATGTACGATATTCTGTAAATAAACATGGCTACGAACTGAACATGCTTTTACTGAGTGCTCTCTGAAACATGTGTGTGCTTGTGTAGATGACGAGGTAATGCTTATATACATACATCATAACATTACATGGTGGCAGCGGTCGATACCGGACTGACGCAAAACAGCTACACGATAACACGTGAGTACAGTATTCGGCTAATTTTCGTCATCGAAGTCAGCCATGGCGGCGAAACAATATCGCAACGCACCGCAAATGAGATTCGCCGGTCAAGACGATAAGAGTGAAGCTTTCTTGTTATGGCGCCAACGCATAGATCTATATTCCAAGACCACTGGTCTGGAAGGACAAACCCTAACTCCATATATCCTAGAAGCATTGGACGATGAAGGTTTGAAAATCTACAACAGTTTTGCTTCCGCCATGCCGGTTGAGTCGGCAACCGACCCCGTAGCCATATTGGACGAATTTGAAAAGCGTCTGATCATAAAGCACACAAACTTTAGAGCGGCAAGATTAGAGCTTCACCACCTGCGACAGAAACGTGGTGAAAGCCTAGATGATTTCTTCACTCGCATTAAGGAGAAAACAAGAGTATGTAAATTTAGCAACGAAGAAGAAAAAGAGCGAATTATTGAACAGATTCTTCTTAGCACACCAATGCCAGAATTCCAGAAATGGCTACTGAGCCAGAGTGATACGCTAACTTTACAACAACTTCTGGATGAAGGCAGGAAACACGAGGCACAAGCACTAAACATTAAACAAATTCAGCAAGGTACATTAGCAGCCCAGGTGGATGCAGTGAAAAGCTATAAACCTAGACACAACAAAGCAACTGGTTCGAAACAACAAGAAAAACACAACACAAGCAGAGGTGCTATGTGTAAATGTTGTGGCCTAAACCACATACAAAACCACTGTCCAGCTAAAGACTCTACATGTCATTACTGCAGAAAGAGGGGCCACTGGATAAAATTATGTTTCAAGAGGAAACAAGACAGTGCTCAACACAAACTTCACAGCAGAAAGTCGTCAAAACAAACACACTCTATGATGACTGAGGACCTTGACTCCAGTGAAGAAAGTGATCCTTCCACTTTTGATACTGTGAAGATACTAACTTTCAGTAATGAACCAAAGAGAACGCAGGCTTTCTGCAAGGTACAATTCCGAATACCAGGAATTAAAAGGCACAAAGAAAGATATATTCGGTTCAAGATAGACACAGGTGCCCAAGGTAACACTCTACCCTTAAGAATATTCAGACAGATCATGCCTGACAAGGTGGATGAGCAAGGATTTCCCACAAGGGATGTAAAACGTAGGAGTGGCAGGACAAAGCTAAGAGCTTACAATGGAACAAGTATAGACTGTTTTGGAGCAGTAACACTTGAATGTTCATACAGAGGCTCAGAATGGACATCGTCAACATTTTACTTGGTAGATGTTGAAGGACCTGCAATTTTGGGTTTACCAATGTGCGAAAAGCTGAGTGTGGTAACTATTAACAACATTAAAGAGGATATAGGTCTTGCAGATGCTCTCAGCAGATTACCAAACCCCAACAAGACAGCAGATCTTACCCCAAACATCAAAGTTGATTTTGTCAAGTTTAGCGATAATCGGCTTGAACACATCAGAGAAGACACAATGAGAGATCCTATCCTTAACTCTCTCAAAGAACTGATATACCATGGATGGCCAAGCTCTATCAGGGAAGTTCCAACACACATCCGTCCATACTACTCGATGAGGGACGAGTTAAGCATCGAAGATGGTCTGATCCTTAAAGGAGATTGCATTGTTGTACCAGAAACACAACGCGATATCATCCTTAAACAGCTCCATAATAGTCACCTTGGTATTGTGAAGACACAACTGAGAGCAAAGAAAGATGTTTACTGGCCACAGATAAACAAGGACATAGAAACACTATGTAAAAACTGTTCAATTTGCCAAGAACATGCAAATAGGCAGTGCAGAGAACCTCTCATACCATCAGACATACCATTGAGCCCTTGGAGCATTATAGGAACTGATATTTTCTCAATCGACAATAATGACTATCTTATTATTGCTGATTACTACAGCAAATTTCCCATCATTGAGAAACTTCTACAACCCTCACCATCAGCTGTTATTGCAGACATTACAAAGAAGTATTGCAGCATGTTTGGCATCCCAGATGAAATTAGATCAGACAACGGTCCACATTTCTCAGGTCAAGCATACAGAAACTTCACTAAGGACTGGAAGATCAAACACACAACATCATCACCTAGATACCCTAAATCTAATGGTTTCATTGAGAGACAGATACAAACTATCAAGTCAATCATGAAGAAAACAAAACAGAGGATGTACACCTAGCACTCTTGAGATGGAGAACAACACCGGTAGACAGTAAGATCGACAGTCCAGCAGAACTTATGTTTGATAGAAGAATTAAAGATCTCCTACCATCTAAGGTCCACTTCCGTCCACAACATAGAGACAGCACATATGATCAACTTCAGCATCGTCAGCAAGTTCAGAAATTCAACTATGACAAATGTGCTAAAGACTTACCACCATTATATCCTGGTCAGCATGTGACTACCTACAACCACAACAATGACACATGGTCAAAAGCAACAATCATTTCCAGAAACCCTGAACCCAGGAGCTATACTTTAAGACCAGACAGCAGCAGCAACCTCCTGAGGCGAAACAGAGTGGACATAAGAGAAATCCCACAGAATACAACAGAACAGAGAATTCCCATGCTTTCAACAGACAATGCAGTAACTCCAGACCTTGGTGCCCCACAAAACCAACAAGCGCCAAGGCCAAAATCACAACCAACTCAGGCTAGGCCAGGGACTTCCGCAGAACCACCAGCGCTTTACACCACTCGTTCTGGCCGTACAGTGACACCTCCCAGCCGATGCAGACAGTGACATATATACTCACACTGAGCATTACACATACTTATCCTTTCTCACATGAAACATTTCGTTGGAAATGTTTGCACACATTTTTTTTTTCAAAAAAGGGGGGATGTAATATGAATACATTAAAGTACGAACCACACATTGTAATATAATGCGAATCTTGACATGTACGATATTCTGTAAATAAACATGGCTACGAACTGAACATGCTTTTACTGAGTGCTCTCTGAAACATGTGTGTGCTTGTGTAGATGACGAGGTAATGCTTATATACATACATCATAACATTACAAACGAGACCAAACGACATAAAATTAAAATGAAACAATACTGGAGGTGTAGCGAAAGCTGTAAAAGGTTTAGCCTTTTCTGATAATGGCACCTGCCAATAGCCTTTTGACAAGTCAAATTTAGTAAAGAAAGTAGCAGTAGCTAATCTATCCACAAGAGAATCTAACAAAGGTAATGGTTTTGCATCTTGGATAGTCACGGCATTTAAGCACATGAAATATATGCAAATACGAATAGATTTGTCTTTCTTCCTAATTAAGACCATAGGAAAAATGGAGAATGTGATGGAGTAATTATATTTAACTTTATTATCTCTTTTATTTCTTCCTGTACCTGGGATTGCAAATGAATAGGTATAGGATATGGTTTCAGTTTGATAGGTCTGAAATCTGTTAACAGGATATCATGTTGAATTATATCTGTATGCCCAGGAACACCCGTGAGCACATCATAAAAAGATTGTAGTAACTGCGAAATCTGCTCCTTCTGATGAGCAGCAAGAGTTGGCGCAATAGAAATATCTTTCCAACTCTCAGTAGACAACAGAGGTAAATTTGGTAAAAATAACAGTGGTTCAGCACCATCAGGTAAGTCAGACAACTCTTCCTGTATTACCGATAATTGACTTATTGCTACCCAAGCAAAGTTAAAAAAAAATCATGAAATAACTAATGCTGTACTTAAGTCCATTCAATTTCAAACATATTGATGCATAATACTGATAGGTTTAATATTTTTATAAATGTTTTACATTATTTTAAAAAATGTCACCTAAAAACCACACAAAAAAAGCCTTGAAATAGTCAAGAATTGAAGAGAGTTAATAGGAAGCGCTGTAGTAGTGCTTGCAAATTACTTTAAAGAAACATTACCTGTGGCAATCAACACCAGCAAATGAACTAAACACTTTTCACACCTAAAATGCTTTCAGAAAGTGAAACTGACTACCAATATGCAAAATTCATTTACTTCAAAATATGACTGCACATAACTTTGCTCATCAGCTGTTGTGCAGCAGGGATGACACATTTTCTGTGGATCCAACAGCTGATCTGATTTCATTTCCATTGGATTCTCACAGTGGTTCCATCACGTTAAGAGTGACAGAACATTGTTTTTCTGACCGTTTACAACAGCGTTAGAAACTATAAATAGTCTGTAAACAAGCAGTTCTGTGACTTAAAAATGAGAATGATGGTAGAATAAATGTCCAAACACTTTATCAGCTGCCTGGTGCTGCCACAACATACACATCTACTGACACTGTCTTAGATAGCCATCAGGCTGTATTTTATTTAACAGAGTTGCTCAGCTGTTGGGAACCATGTGGAATGTCAGTACACAACTTTATTTTTAAAAATATAAACACAGATAATATTATTCCTTATTCTTAATCTGCTTAAATTATATAATGGAACCAGACTATGTATCTAGAAGTTCATGCCTAATGTTGAAGGTATTATCATGCTGTGCTAGAAGATAAGATATATTCATTCCATGCATTCCTGTGATACCCACTGACATGCCTTTATTCAAAAATCAATCAGAAACAAACACCTCTTCTAAATCATAGTTGCATGACTTTTAATGCATGCCTACTACAAAACATAAAGAATTATCATTTTATGTGCATGGCATAATTATCTCAAGTTTTTTCATTATTTTTTATTCATTGAATTTCAGGTGACCATTCCAGTAACCAAGGCTCCCATCTACACTCTAGTGTTGATATTTCAGATGTAAAAATTATGAACAATTTTATAAAGAGTGAACCAATGCAGAATGCTGCATTCATTGAAGTGTTGCCAAAATTCACAAACAAAGTTGTGAATGAAATGAAAATAAGATGTGCTGCTGTGAGTACAGACAATAACATCAAGTCAAGACTGAGTGAAGCATTATCACTGAATTTGACAGGCTCTGAGATAATGGCTGTAGACTTGAATGAGTCTCCCCAAACTGCAGCCATACAAAATGAAAACTGTTACAAGGAATCAACAACAGTTTATAAGGAATATACTCTCAAAAGTGGAAGTAGTGAAGGTTTTAAATTAGATGAAATAATAATAGGTACAAAAAAGAAACATTTCAACTGTAATGTTTGTGAAGTACAGTTTGACAAAAAAGGTGACTGCAGTGAACATGAGCTTTCACATACGAGAGAAAAGTGTTATATAAGTAGTATTGGTAATGTAGAATTATCCACAAAATCTAGTCTTTGGCAACAAGAAAGAATATGCACAGCACAGAAACATTATAAGTGTGATCTCTGTAGTATGGGATTTGCTCATTTTGGTTATCTAAAAGCACATATAATGCAGCATATAGAAGAGATGCCTAACAAGTGTGATGTTTGTAGTAGGTTTTCTGGGAATGATTATTTAATGAAACCCATTATGCAGCATAATGGCAAGTCGCATTACAAATATGTTTGTAGAGAAGAATTTTCTCAAAGTGATCAAAAAATGACAAATACAAAAGAAAAATGTTCCACATGTAATAATCATACAGTAGAAAAATCTTATAAGTGTGATGTTTGTGGTAAAGAGTTTGCTCAAGATTATAATTTAAAATGGCACAAAAGAAGGTGTACAGGAGAAAAATCTGACTTTGTTGTAAATAGTTGTTTAAAGAAGCACAAAAGGACACATACAGGAGAGAAACCTTATGTATGTGATGTTTGTGGAGCAGAATTTTCTCAAAAGAGTAATTTAAAGAATCACAAAAGGATACATACAGGAGAGAAACCTTATGTGTGTGATGTTTGTGGAGCAGAATTTTATAGGAACGGTAATTTAAAGAATCACAAACGGACACATACAGGAGAGAAACCTTATTTTTTTTTTTTTTTTTTTTTTTTTTTTTTTTTTTTTGCGTTCGCCCGCTAATACTCGAGGCGAAATCTCAGGTTATTACTAACCTGACATTGACTTCACGTGAGTATCCCTTTATTTCTTGTACAGAGACAGGTGTCCCTCGCCATTCAGGCAAATACTCGCCGATTTCGGAGGTACCCATTGCAGCTGGGTCGGCTCAGGAGCCGCCAGTCCCTGATCGACGACACTCCTTCAAATGTCCTCGCCAGGTCTCGGGTTAATCCAGTCCAAATCCCGGTCGACGAAAAATCCTCAAATGCCGTCGCCCGGGTTTGATCCTGTATCACCCGGTCGCCAGAGCGGTGTTGTAACCACTACGCTAGCGCGGCTCCCAGAGAAACCTTATAAATGTGATGTTTGTGCAGCAGAATTTTCTGAAAACCGTAATTTAAAGAATCACAAAAGGACACATACAGGAGAGCAACCTTATAAATGTGATGTTTGTGGAGCAAAATTTTCTGACAACAGTAATTTAAAGAATCACAAAAGGACACATACAGGAGAGAAACCTTATGTATGTGATGTTTGTGGAGCAGAATTTTCTGAAAACCGTAATTTAAAGAAACACAAAAGGACACATACAGGAGAGAAACCTTATAAATGTGATGTTTGTGGAGCAGAATTTGTTGAAAACGGTACTTTAAAGAATCACAAATTGACACATACAGGAGAGAAACCTTATAAATGTGATGTTTGTGGAGCAGAATTTTCTAGAAGTAGTACTTTAAAGTATCACAAAAGGACACATACAGGAGAGAAACCTTATAAATGTGATGTTTGTGGAGCAGAATTTTCTCTAAATGTTCAATTAAAAAATCACAAAAGGACACATACAGGAGAGAAACCTTATATTTGTTATGTTTGTGGAGCACAATTTTCTCGAAATGATGTTTTAAAGAGGCATGAAAGGACTCATACAGGAGAGAAACCTTATAAATGTGATGTTTGTGGAGCAAAATTTTGTCGAAATAATGCATTAAAGCGTCACAAAAGGACACACACAGGAGAGAAACCTTATAAATGTGATGTTTGTGGAGCAGAGTTTTCTTACAGTGGTACTTTAAAGGGTCACAAAAGGACACATACAGGAGAGAAGGCTTATAAATGTGATGTTTGAGGAGCAACATTTTCTGTAAATAGTGCTTTAAAGGATCACAAATGGACACATACAAGAAAGAAGCCTTATAAATGTGATGTTTGTGGAGCAGAATTTTCTGCATATGGTACTTTAAAAAAGGACACATACAGGAAATAAACCTTATAAATGAGACACGTTGAAACACACTGGAGAAAAGATGTATAAGTGTCTTGTTTGTGGTATTGGGTTTTCTCAAGCATATTATAAAATTACACAAAAAGAAGACTAACATGTGAGGGACTTTCTAAGAGTGGTGTTTGGTTTTCTCAAGTCTGTATTCTAAAACTGCACACAACAAGACATACTGGAGAGAAACAATGTTAGTGTGGTATTTATGGTGTTTGGTTTTCTCAAGTCTTTATTCTAAAAATGCACACAACAAGACATACTGGAGAGAAACATTGCAAGTGTGATGTTTGATTTTATCAAGTCTGTATTCTAAAAGTGCACACATCAAGACATACTTGAGAGAAAATTTGTCAATGTGATGTTTTTAATGCGTTCTACTCATGCATTATTCTTCAGCTCCACAATGGAGCATACTACGAGGGGTGTTCAGAAAGTAATGCACCACATCGTTTTTCTCAGCTAATAATGAAGATAGAAGCATGAAATTTTGCACACTTCAAATATGGCATGTGCCAATTGTTTGCACCAAATTGCACCGCAACCGGCCAAATAATATGGCTGCCTTAAACCGTTGAAATGGAGCGTGTTAGCAACTTGCATTATAAGCAGTGAATTGTGATAGAATTTCTCATTGCAGAGAAGGAAACTGTTGTGAATATTCACAAGTGTCTATGTGATGTGTATGGAAGTTTTGCAGTCGACAGGAGTACAGTCAGTCGCTGGGTTCAGAGAATCAAAGAATCAGGAAGTGGAGATACGGAGCTCCTTGATCGGCCATGCTGTGGATGTCCTGCCACAGCCACCAACGCAGTAATGTTGAAATGCGCTGAGGGCACAGCGTCGTCGTATCAGCGATAGTAAAACCACCCAGAGATGGAAGATTACGTCCCTCTACAGTCACTAAGAGCTACTGCCTTAACAAAGAAAAAGCCATACAAAGAAAACTTCACGCCTGGAGAAACCCTCCACATCTGATCATCAAACAAACGAACAAGGGTCAATGTTGCTCTGTTGAATTCCGTAACAGTCAACATTACGAAATTTTCAAACACGCTTGCCTAGAATACTACAAAAGCTGTTCCATTGAAACCCGGAGCGATCAACTAAACGCTATTGTTGAGGATAAAATAAGCACAGACCTCCTCACAATACATCTGTATCACACAAAAAATAAGATTTTAACACAAGGAGCGACAGAGTGCGTACAGACATGGTTGGACGTCGAATTTTCTCACCTCCAAAGATCAGCTCTAGATAAAACCATGATTGTAACTGATCCTACTTCTTCTTCAACAATGATAGGAGACGAGTCTACCAACGCAAAATCTCAGCTAACCATTGAAGCCAGTCCTCCTACCCCTGATCTACCACCACCAACCTGTGATCCAACACCACCCACTTTTGATCCAACACCACCCATATTTGATCCATCAGGACCCACCTTTACCCCTGATCTAACACCACCAACCTGTGACCCAACACCACCCACTTTTGATCCAACACCACCCATATTTGATCCAACAGGACTCACCTTTACCCCTGATCTAATACCACCAACCTGTGATCCAACACCACCCATATTTGATCCAACAGGACCCACCTTTACCCCTGATCTAACACCACCAACGTGTGATCCAACAACACCCACTTTCGATCCAACACCACCCATATTTGATCCAACAGGACCCACCTCTAATGGACCGACAGCTCAAAAGCCCACAATAAATTATCTAGAAGTTCACATCAACCAACCCACTGAAGTCAGCGTAAACCACACTTTGAAAAATGCATTCATCACTTCTTCAGATAACCCACCCAATATGAACGAGACCAACCCATCCTGCCTCCCAGATACAGCTACTTTCCAAGTCAGTGTAAACCACACTTTGAGTGATGTATTCCCCAATTCTTCAGATAACCCATCCAATATGAACGAGACCAGCCCATCATGCCTCCCAGATACAGCTACTTTCTAAACACAAGTGCCTGTCAATAGCGCAGATGTCTACTCATGCTCCACAAAATATCTATTAGCAAATGAGTGTGTTATGGAACAACTAAGCCAACGAACAGAGAAACACTTCTGTCAGGAGCTGGAAACTATAATTGAAAGTTCTCTGAAAAACGTCATTGAAAAATTCAAGCAGGATATAGAAAGCTCACTGAAAACAGAGCTTGAAACACTGAGACATGAAGTTATGACTCTCCGCAGAGAAAACACAAGGTTGCTTCATCACCTAAACCACCAACCTATTTAAGTAATAAGAAAAAAGAAAATGGGGAGGTGATTGACAGCCCACGAGAAGCAATTCATCATGAATCTCCAGTTACACCACTTAACTTACCCACCCCTTCTCCAACACTCATTCCTCAAAACAAAGCATGCCCAGGACAGCATCATAATGTTAAAAGCCATAAGGACACTAGCAGCAGTGTAGGAAGAAGATTAGGACCAAATAAAACATTCCCAATTGAAGTAAAAATTAGCAATAGATTTGGAAATCCGTCAATCCTATCTACACAAGCAGATTCCGAAACGGCAACCTCAGAAGGAGATGACAGGGCACGTAAACTCTAATGTCACTTGACACAAGATTCTGCTGACCACCTACTGCAAGACAACGAGCAATGGCACCAACAACGCCGTCGTACTCGACCACAGCCACATCCTAATCGTCACATTCCTCACAACACAACCAACATTATTATAGGAGACTCATTGCTAAATGGCATTCACAGCGATCGAATGTCAACAACACCAGGGGAACTAGTCACTGTTATACCATTACCTGGAGCCGGAATAGTAGGAGTTATCAATGAAATAAGCCGTCTCAACACAAACACCAACATAAAGAAAACAACAATACACGTAGGGATAAACGACAGCACAAATGGACACACTCTTAACCTATCAGACATCTCCAGAATGATTGACACCATAAAACAAAAATTTCCCAACACATCCACATATATTTCGTCAATTATTCCACCCAGCTATGGTAAAGCACGCCAAACTGTGGATATCAACAACAAGGTGCTTTACACTTTTTGTTCAAAGCATAACACGTCTTTCATAAACAACACACCCTTTTTCACATCTAAGTCAGGTGCGCCAAAAAAAAACTGCTATACAGAGATCAGGTACACACTTCTAAACTAGGGACCAGCTACCTAGCCAAAAATTTAAAGTTTCCTCAGAGGACACACCAGAAACACATACATTCATTCACCAGGGACACAAATTATACACTTAACTTAGTAAACCCAGGCACAACAGCTCATAACCATCAATCACCGTCCTCAGCTGACAAGCAAGTATCTAGAAAAGCTACATTTAAGCCCACCTCCCACGCTAACCTTTATGACCAAATGTATCCGCCACTACCCACACAACAGTCCAGCCAGCTGCTAACTGGACAACAGACACCACTGGACAGACGGACAGATTGGACTACAAGTAACACCCATTCACTTAATCGCAACGCAGGAACTACAGCAAGAAAATGGGAGTTTTCTCACCCCGTCTCCACCCGCACAGAACGGAATTCTCACAGTTCATCCGTTTTACGGCAACTGACTCAATATAGTCCAGAAATATTAATGCAGGCTCTTCAGATGTCTATAAACGGCTCTACAGAACAAGATTAAAACCAAGCAACTTAAAACTGATTTTTTAAAACAAGTTTGCAGTGTAACATTCGACCTGACGCGTTCTCTTCGGAAGCACTTTAGTGACCTTTGTCCTGAGATAAAAGACATAGCTGAGTAAACATTTATTACAAATAAGGGAGGGAAACCTGAGGCCTGTAAACAGTAAATTAATATGAAATTAATATGAAATAAATATAAAGGTATGTTATCAGGCACTCGCAGGAAATAAAGAAGTAGAACACCAGACAACAGAAAAACAACAGACATGAGTGGCTTACCCAGGATTTGAACACTGGACCTTCCGTGCGACAACCCCGCCTAGCCATGCAAGCGAATCACACTATCCGCTCTGCCATCTACGCATCATCAAAATGATGTTTCAATGGCAGGTCAATAGTGCGAACCACAATACACGACACCAGAAGTCCTCCATGGGCAGTTCAGCCTATTAATGACGCAATCACTTCTGTTGTATTTCTATCAAGCAGTATAGGCCGAATCCAACAAGACCCTTAGGACCTTAATACTGTGTCCAGTAAATAATAGTAGACTAGAACAGTGAGAACAGGATAGTGGGTAGGTTTGGTATTGTACAAACATTTATTACAAATAAGGGAGGGAAACCTGAGGCCTGTAAACAGTAAATTAATATGAAATTAATATGAAATAAATATAAAGGTATGTTATCAGGCACTCGCAGGAAATAAAGAAGTAGAACACCAGACAACAGAAAACACAGTATTAAGGTCCTAAGGGTCTTGTTGGATTCGGCCTATACTGCTTGATAGAAATACAACAGAAGTGATTGCGTCATTAATAGGCTGAACTGCCCATGGAGGACTTCTGGTGTCGTGTATTGTGGTTCGCACTATTGACCTGCCATTGAAACATCATTTTGATGATGCGTAGATGGCAGAGCGGATAGTGTGATTCGCTTGCATGGCTAGGCGGGGTTGTCGCACGGAAGGTCCAGTGTTCAAATCCTGGGTAAGCCACTCATGTCTGTTGTTTTTCTGTTGTCTGGTGTTCTACTTCTTTATTTCCTGCGAGTGCCTGATAACATACCTTTATATTTATTTCATATTAATTTCATATTAATTTACATAGCTGAGTATCAGCGTAGAACTTTTAACTCACTTTTGGATGTTAATAATTTTTTTTTTATTACATTGTCTGTTTAAACATTTCTTTCTGTTCGTCAGAGCAGGGCATATCTAAATTTATTTCCGATTTAGTAATAACTCTATCGTATTAATACTATTGTTTTCTTATTATTATTATCTCTGTGCTTATTCCTCTCATTCCTACGCTCACCATTCTCTTTTACATCTTTTATACATCTGCACCTTCGTTTTTTTCATATTGAGGAAAATTAGGAAATCCTCACAAAACTAACTAGCTAAGTCACAGCGTGGACCTTTAACTGTCCCGAAAAGATTAATTCTCTACATTGACTTTGGTTGAAGTAAAAATATTCCTTTTTGTTCGGAACAGACTATTTTAAGATAAAAACCACACTTTTTGCAGAGATTAAGATACTGTAAACACTGTCCACGGACTCTAGCAGTGCATATTTTATTACTTGTCTACAATTTTGTATAAACCATTGTGTACCAATTTTATTGCTTCTTACTCATTCCTACTCCCCTCATTATTTCTTTCCTATTGACTATTATCATGTCCGAGTGCAAAAACTCTAATCAAAATATAGGCAATACCACTAATTCATGGCTTAAACTATCAGGGCTTAAAATTGGTCATTTAAACATTTACCACCTGCTAGGTAAGCTTTCTGAAGTCTCCACCTCCCTCCAACAAAACTTCCACATATTTGGTTTTTCTGAAACCCGTCTCAATGACAAAATTACAGATGACGAAATTAGGATTAATGGATTCACCACCATTCGCAGGGATCCTAACAGACAACATGAAACAGGGCTAGTCATATACATCTCAACATCTCTTCAGTACAGACGCCGTGATGATCTAGAACATACTGGCATTGAATGTTTATGGCTGGAAATAAAACTCCCCAACCTGACCCCCGTTTTAATTGGTTACCTGTACCGAAACCCTAGCTCTTCTACCGTATGGTTTGACACATTCTCACGAATGATGGACAACGTTTGGGCTTCTTCGAAGGAAATTATTCTACTGGGGGATTTCAATATTGACCTTCACAAACCGAACAACACGTGGAATGATATCACCATCTCATACAACCTCATACAGTTAATCAATCAACCCATGAGAGTAACAGACTCATCATCTACACTAATTGATCATATCTATACGACCTGCCCAGAAAACATTATAGAATGCACAGTCCCACAGACATCATTAAGTGACCACTATCCTATTTGCTGTACCTGGACGAGAAAGGGGTTTAAAGCACCTAAAACAGAACACATCACAGTCCATTACAGGAATTTCAAAAACTTTAACATTCAATTATTCCTACAAATATCCCCTCTCTCATACGTGTACCAACTTCCGCATCCAGAAGAAGCCATAACATACTGGACGCAAACTTTCAACACCGTATTCGACAAACATGTTCCTATAAAGCAGGTTCGGGTCAAAAACATCAGAAAGACCCCATGGATAACCAACGAAATACTATCAACAATGAGAGAGCGGGACGAAGCACATAAGCTCAAAGATTTCAGCAGGTATCGGCTGCTTAGAAACAAAGTACAATACCTCATTCGTCAGGAAAAGAAACTACATTTCAGAAAAATGATTCAAGACAAAGCAAACAGCAAAGAAGTCTGGGCAGCCATTAGAACACTAACACACAAATCAAAGTCACTAAACTCTTTACCAAAAAGCTGCTCCCTCACGGCAACTCATTTTAGCAACCACTTCAAAACAGAAATTAGCCTTCTCAAGTCGACACTAAAGCCAATGGACTGCGATATTAGTAAATTGACAGCCTTCTGCAACACTGAACACACCACAACAGATCTAAGACATATTCCTTTTCTAACAGTACATGAAGTTCTCAAATATATCTTGGCATTAAAAAACAACAATTCATCTGGGCTTGATGGTATCAGCAATAAGATTCTACGTTACGCTGCGCCCATCATTTGCGACTCCTTAACCTATGTATACAACCAATGTATTGCACACAACTACTTCCCCACAGCATTTAAATCTGCCAAAGTGTACCCCCTCTATAAATCTGGCTCACATAGCGATCCCAACAGCTACAGACCAATATCCCTTCTATCATCTCTTTCAAAACCACTAGAGAAACACATTTACAACACCACATTTCAACACTTAACAACAAACAAACTGCTCATTGATAGCCAGTCAGGTTTCAGACCCAAACATTCCTGTCACACAGCGCTCACCAAAATGGCAGACAACTGGCTGTCGAACATAAATGATGGAAAATTATGTGGTGCTGTTTTTGTCGACTTCAAGAAAGCATTTGACATGATTGACCACACTATCTTGGTTCAAAAGTTGGAAACCCTCAGAATAGGCTCTAATCCACTAAACATCATCAAATCATTCCTGGCAGATCGACAACAGTTAGTGCTTCACAACAACTCGGCATCAGATTTCTCGAAGGTAGTTACAGGAGTACCGCAGGGCTCTATTCTTGGGCCCCTACTCTTCGCAATGTTCATCAACGACCTGCCACTACATCTAAAATATTCAACTTGTGACCTCTTTGCAGATGATTGTACTATCTACACTAGTGACAATGACTGCGTGGCACTTGAAATGACTCTTCAAAGCGATGTAGACAATCTAACAAAATGGAGTAATATGAATCGTATGCCAGTAAACACAACAAAAACGAAATCTATGTTGATTACCACCAGACAGAAACTCCTAAGCTGCACCAAAAGATCGCTACAGCTACACGCGGAATCAATACAAACTGAACATGTAACAGAACACAAAGTTCTGGGGATCACGATTGACCAGCACTTAACGTGGAACTCCCATGTACGGAATTTAACCAAACACATAGCACAAAAGACGTACCAGCTAGCCAAAATAAAACACTTCTTAGACGCAGACACTAGACTATTGTTCTACACCTCACATATACAGACAAATCTAGATTACTGCTCTACACTATGGGATTGTTGCCCTGCTTCAACCTCGAAGAGACTGCACTCCCTGCAAAAGAGAGCAGTGCGTCTGATCACCGATAATCGCACGACACCACACACAAGGACAGGAAAAGAACCCAAAATACTGTCGCTAAAAAAAAGTCTTCTCTACAACAAAGCCAAGCTGACTCACACAATTCTATCTAACAATGCCCCGTCGTACCTAAGATCATTGTTTCAAACCAGTAGAAGGGAGGGACAACGATTACATCAGTTACGTCTGCCCAAACCTAGGATCGACCTGTTCAAAAAGAGTCTAGCCTACTCTGGTGCCTACTTATGGAACAGCCTTCCACACCACCTAAAAAGCCTACCTACACAATATTCTTTTAACAAAGCACTTTTCAAACACTTCCTCAACACTGATTACACTGACAAACAACATTTTTCTTTCTTATATAAGAATAAGTGTTCTTAGGTCAGTTTCTTGCGCTGATTTCAAATTTGAAATCCGTTTATCTCTATCACGTCGGGTTCTTAAGATATTTGTGAATAAATATATTTTTGGGAAACCGTTATTTGCTCCGTTTCATTTTTACTATATAACTTTTTAAAAATTAATAAAATGCAAAATAATTCTACTTTTTATACTGCTAAAAGATGCATGACATATGTTACGTCAAATAGTTACTGTATTTTGAAATAATTCTGAGCGAAATATGGCTTCTAGAAGTTGTAGAAATTCGGCTGATCTGTTCTGTTACGTGTGCGGATATTTTACCGATCGTGTTCACCAGAAAAACTTTACACCATTACTAAAGAAAGCATATGAACTTTATTTCGATTCGAAAGTTGATGATGCAAATAAATCTTGGAAGCCAAATGCAGTTTGTTCGACTTGTGCAAATACATTGGCAGGTTGGTTACGAAAATCGCCGAAGCATAAGTCGATGCCTTTTGGAGTGCCAGTAATATGGCGTGAACCGACAAATCACGCTACTGATTGTTACTTCTGCTTGACAAATATCCATGGTTTCACTTTTAAAACTAGAAAGTCTGTGGTTTATCCAAATATTGAATCGGTTTCGAAACCAGTGCCTCATGATCCAATCACATGTCCGATCCCAGTTCCACCAGAACAATATCCGTTGGACGTGAATGAACCATCAGAAAGTGATAGTTTACCTGCTTTAGAAACTAATTCTGACTCGGATTATATACCGGTGAATGATGGTGTTCACTTAATTAACCATTCAGAACTTTCAGATCTAATACGTGATCTCGCTCTTACCAAAGGACAAGCGGAATTACTCGGTTCGCGACTCAAAGAATGGAATCTTTTAGCGCCCAATACTCCGATATCTAAATTTCGTCATAGACACAGAGAACTTGTTCAATACTTTGAGATGGATGATGACATTTGCTATTGCAAAGATGTAAAAGGTCTAATGGTGCACCTCGGTCATGAGCACATAGTCAACGAATGGCGACTTTTCATCGACTCTTCCAAGACTAGTCTAAAAGCCGTGTTATTGCATAATGGAAATTTATTTTCATCAATTCCAGTCGCCTACTCTGTTCATATGAAAGAAACTTATGACAATATGGCTATACTTTTGGCAAAAATAAAGTACAATGACTACCAATGGCGGATTTGTGAGACCTAAAGGTCATTGCAATTCTCACGGGCATGCAGACTGGGTATACTAAATTTTGTTGCTTCCTATGTGAATGGGACAGCCGCAACAGACAGGAACATTATGCAAGAAAGGTGTGGCCTATCAGGGATCGTATGCAGCTCGGGCATAAAAATGTAATACACGAGCCATTAGTTAACAAAGACAGCATCATTTTACCACCGTTACATATAAAGTTGGGGCTCATGAAGAATTTCGTAAAAGCGTTAGATAAAACGAGCAAAGCTTTCACTTATCTTCGAGAAAAGTTTCCGCAAATTAGCGATGCAAAGATAAAGGAAGGTATCTTTGTAGGACCTCAGATTAGGAAAGTTATTGCAGACAAACAATTCGAGAACTTGTTACATGGTAGTGAACTTCGCGCATGGATGGCATTCAAATCGATCGTCGATAACTTTCTGGGAAATCACAAATCTGTCGACTATGTGCATATTGTTAAGCAGTGCATAGATGCATACAGAATTATGGGCTGTAACATGTCCCTCAAAATCCATTTGCTCGATTCGCATCTTGACTTTTCCCCTGACAACCTTGGCGAAGTCAGCGATGAACATGGAGAACGATTCCATCAAGATATCGCCGTAATGGAGTCACGTTATCAAGGACGGTGGAGTGTGACCATGCTTGCCGATTATTGTTGGATGCTTCATCGCGATGTACCACATGCCATTCACCGACGAAAGTCGACTGCAAAGAAATTCAAGCCTACATAACTGTTATACTTCTTGTACAAATGATGTTGTAATACTGTATGCGTTGTTAAAAAACTTCAATTGCGTATTTCTAGAGATCCCGACCTGATAGAGAAAAACGGTTTGCAGATTTAAAAACAGCGCATTAAAATTGACCAGAAAAACATAGAAATGTTAGAGAAAGAAAAAAAAAGTTTTTTTTTTGTTAGTCAGTGTTATCTACCCCCTTAAACAGTATTTGCCTGTCAACATCTCTCCATAGGTCAACATTTCTTTTCCTCTTCCGCTAATTTTTGTGTGTGAATATTTGGTTTTATATCCATGTAATATCATTATTATATTCACTTTAAAATATTATTATATAATGTAGTGTATGTGTGAATGTACCCACATAATACTGTACTTTAGAAATGTGAGTCGTGAGAATGTACCCGCATACCAAAAATACAGATTAATTGTAGACGGATTGACCGCATGAGTGAGTGTCGGTATACAGAATTTATTTATTTTTATTTATTGTTTTATTTATTTTATTTTATTATTACTTTTTTCCCCCATTTACTAGCTTGTTTGTTTCCCAAAAAAAAAAAAAAACCCTACTCATTTTTTTTTTATTGCATACTGTAAATGAATGCTGTTATGGTAACTTTATAATGTTGCATGCCTTTAAATTAATGTTTAAAGCATCATGTGGGAATGAAAGGATATAGTTTGCAAGATTAATGAGAGTGGAAGGGCAGAATGTTAGACGGGCCTGCGCGCCCAATTCTTTACCCTTCGAAAATAAAGTTCGTTCGTTCATTCGTTCAGTCAGCATTGGTAATGCAAATGCAGTTATAAAAACTCTGGGATTTTCTAAGGTTTGCGCTAGATGAGTTCCTCGAAGTCTCACAAATGACCACCGATTGCAAAGGAAAGCAATTTCTTCTAAATTGTTGGAGCGTTTCAATGCTGATGGAGAGAACTTTTTGGCTAAAATCGTTACAGATGACGAAACCTGGGCACATCATTTTGAACCTGAGACAAAAAGACAGTCAATGGAGTGGCATCATCCGCAATCACCAAGAAGAAAGAAATTCAAGACAATTCCTTCAGCTGGAAAGGTCATGATCAGTCTTTTGGGACATTGAAGGTGTGATTCTTGTGGACGTTATGCCAAGAGGAGAGACAATCAATTCGCAAGCTTACATTAAGACATTGGAAAAACTCAATCAACGTTTTCGCAGAGTTCAGCCGCACAAGAATCCAGCAGACTTGCTTCTCCTTCACGACAATGCGTGACTTCACACACGTCTGGCAACACGGAAAGCAATCACCAAATTGGGTTGAACTGTACTACCCCATCCACCCTATAGTCCCAATTTGGCACCCTCTGATTTTCATCTATTTGGTCCACTTAAAGATGCACTCCGTGGGACAAGGTTTGAAGATGAAGGAGTGATTCACGCAGCGAAGAAATGGCTACATGATCAAGACAAAATCTGGTACGGGCTAGGAATACATGCACTTGTTTCGCGCTGGCATAAAGCCGTGCAAGTTGATGGGGATTTGTTGAATAATACCGATATTTACATGATATATCCATGTATATTGTGTATAAATTTCATGCTTTTTGAATAAACAGCTCCTGAGAAAAACGATGTGGTGCATTACTTTCTGAACGCCCCTCGTACTGCAACAAATTTTACTCACAGTAGTACTATATAGACTCTCACATTGACACATGTAGCAGATAAGACTTACAAATGTGATAATTATTATACTGTATTTTGTTGTCACATTGATAAGCATCATTACCCATATGAGCAACAAATGTATGCCAAGCCTTTACATCCTGTATCATCAGTTCAGTGTCTTACCATACCTTTTTTTTTTTATCTCTTTCATAATTGTCTCCAGTTCCCTTCTCCATGTGTTTTTTGGTCTCTCTTTTTGTACATATGTAGCATGACCATATTTATATAAGCACATATACGAGTTAATGTTTACTTTCTCCCTTATTCTGACCAAAAAATGTCCAGCTCTGAGCAAACACCTGATAAGCATATTTCAGATAAGCAGAAGTATTTTAGATGGTCCCACCATTGGCTTCTGGTTTTTATTTAAAAGTATGTCCAATTTTCACCCGTGTGTTACCGGGGCCCGAAAGGGGAGCAAAGAATAGTAACACACACTGTTCCCTGCCATGCATGTCATAGAAAGCAACTAAGGAGGGTTGAGCATGTGGTTGGTTACCTCATCCTGTAAAAAATGTAAACCACAAAAAACTTCAACAAACATGGACAAGTCAATTAAGGAAAATAAAACAGCCATCCAAGACAGGGGAAGGTCCTCTCGCAGGGAGGCATATGATGCAACACAGAGAAAGCCGAAAGGAGTCTGTGTTACTGACTAGCCTTCTTTCTTCTAGGAGAACTTCCAGATTTGGCACCATTAGACAAACAAGGGAAAGTGGCACAAGTAGCAGCAGAAATGAGGGAATATAAAATCGAGGTTCTGGGAATGTGTGAAATAAAGTGGAAGGGGGTAGACAAGAAGAAACTCTTCACAGGTGAATTGGTGCTGTCCTCAGGACATGAAGACGAAAGTTCACACCACAGTGAAGGGGTAACTCTTATGTTATCTAAAGAGGCACAGAAAACACTCATTGAATGGGAAGCCGCTGGACCCAGAATAATGACAGCTACTTTTAAAACAGCTAAAAAGAAAATAAATGTAAATGTCATCCAATGTTATGCACCAACTAATGACAAAGAAGAGTCTGTGAAAGAAGCATTTTATACTAGACTACAGGAAATTATGGAAAAAGTAAAAGGAAGAGACATCACAATTTTGATGGGTGACATGAATGCAAAGATAGGTACAGTCAACACCGGCTTTGAAGAAGTCATGGGAAAACATGGGCTAGGAATAATGAATGAAAATGGGGAACTATTCTCAAACTTCTGTGCTTCAAATCAACTGGCTATAGGAGGAAGCATGTTTCCACATAAGAGAATACACAAGGCAACATGGATATCACCAGACCATAGAACAGAAAATCAGATTGATCATATATGCTTAAACAAGAAGTTTAGATCATCATTGCAGGATGTAAAGGTATATAGAGGAGCAGATGTGGCATCAGATCACCACCTTCTGATAGCCAAAGTAAAAATGAAACTCAAGAGATATGCAACAATGCAAGATTATAGACGAAAACTTAAAGTAGGACATCTAAGAAACAAGAGACAAATTTGCGGTCACAATATCCAACAAATTCCAAGTGCTCCAACAGCTGGAAGTTGTAGAGAATACAGAAGACTATTGGCAGCAAATCAAAACTGTATGGAATGAGACATGTGAAGAAATACTGGGGAAAAGGGAACGACAACAAAAAGCATGGAAAACAACAGAAACCATCAATAAGATAAAAGAGAGAAAAAAAAAAGTAGATTTAAACACAAGCAAAACCAGAAGTTCCAAAGTCAATGCTCAAGAAGTATACACAGAAGCAAACAAAAGTATCAAAAGAGACAAGAGGAAGTATATTGAGGAGTTGGCAAGAGAGGCAGAAGAGGCTGCAGCCAAAGGAAATATGAGAGCACTGTATAGCAGCACAAAGAAGCTAACAGGGAAATACAAGCAAACAAGTTGCCTCATAAAAGACAAGAATGGAAAACTGCTCAGCAATATACAAGAGCAAATGAAGAGGTGGACAGAATATTTTGAGGACCTTCTCAATAGACCAGCTCCACAAAACCCCCTAGACATCCAGCCAGCAGAAGAAGAGCTACAAATTAACGGTGAAAGACCAACGAAGGAAGAAATAAAGAAAGCCATAAAGCTTCTAAGAGATGGAAAAGCGTCTGGACCTGATGGCATTCCAGCAGAGGCCATCAAAGCAGATATCGACACGGCTACAGAGATGTTATATAAATTACTTGGTAAAGTCTGGGAAAAGGAAGAGATACCAGCAGAATGGAAGGAAGGATATCTGGTTAAGTTGCCTAAGAAGGGAAATTTACAAGAGTGCACAAATTATAGAGGAATAATGTTACTATCAGTGCCAGGAAAAGTATTAAACAGGATTATCCTTGAGAGATTAAAAGAGTCCATAGACAAGAAACTGAGAGATGAACAAGCAGGTTTTCGACAAAACAGATCATGTACAGACCAGATAGCCACTTTGAGAATAATAGTTGAACAAAGTCTGGAATGGAATTCACCACTATACATCGGATTTGTGGACTACGAAAAGGCATTTGACAGTGTAGACAGAGAATCACTTTGGAAATTGATGAGGCATTATGGAGTTCCCCTGAAGATCATTAATTTAATAAAGAAAACATATGAAGACATGACATGCAGAGTTCTTCACGAAGGACAGCTTACAGAACCGTTTGGGATAAGAACAGGAGTGCGACAGGGATGCCTCTTGTCTCCATTTCTTTTCTTGCTGGCAATAGATTGGGTTATGAGATCATCGACAACACACAACAGAAATGGAATCCAGTGGACTCTGACTAAGCAGTTGGATGATCTGGATTTTGCTGATGACTTGGCTCTTCTGTCCCATAACCGTAATCAGATGCAGGACAAATTGAAAACACTCGATGAGAGGTCACAGCAATTGGGTCTGAAAATACACAGGGAAAAGACAAAGATAATGAGAATAAATGCAGGTAATGATAACAGGGTTGAACTTGAAGAAACACCAATTCAAGATGTAGAATCATACACATATCTTGGCAGTAATATAGACAAAGTTGGAGGGACAGACAGCGATATCAAAATAAGAATACAAAAGGCAAGAGGAGCTTTCATTGCATTGGGAAATATATGGAGATCAAGAGAAATCGGATCCAACACGAAAATAAGAATCTTCAACTCAAATGTGAAGTCAGTCCTATTGTATGGCTCGGAGACATGGAGAACAACAAAGACAACAACCAAAAAGCTACAGACTTTCATAAATGGGTGCTTGCGTAGAATAGAGGGATTAAAATGGTATGACAAGGTTACCAACGTGGAACTGATGACAAGAACTAGACAAGTGCCAGTGGAACAAGAGATGAGAAGAAGACGATGGCGATGGATAGGACACACACTGAGGAAACCTGTTGATAGCATTACAAGGCAGTCCTTGTTCTGGAACCCCCAGGGCAAGAGAGGCAGAGGAAGACCAAGAAGTACATGGAGAAGAGAGTTGGAAACAGAGGTGAAAATGATGAGGAGAACGTGGAAAGAACTTGAGATGATGGCACGGGACAGGAGGACTTGGCATGTGTTTGTTGAAGGCCTATGCTCCTTTGGGAGTGGAGGGTTATGAATGAATGAATCTATTCAGAAACATCAGTATTGTGCCAAATATTCAAGTTTATTTTCTCTGAATTTGACATGTTCTATACACTATCTTCAGACATGCATAACTTGTCACTGAATGTTTATATTTTAATATATTTTTACTGTTACACGGGTCTTTAAAATACCTTTCTTGCAATACAAATCATAATCTGCCAGTATATCAGGGTGTCTAAATATTATCGATTTTGTAAGATTTCATCACGAATAGCAAACAGCATATTTCTGAGGGGATTAGACACACACTGTTTAGAAAATGTTGATTCCTGCAGCTAAACAGCTGCATAAATGAGGTCACATGACATCAGAATGATAAAGACACGCCAGCTGGTCCTTTTAGTTTACATTTGTCAGAGGTTACAGCAACAGGAGAAACAGTACTTTACTCTGGCAGAGAGGATGGACAGCACAATGAAGGTGTAGCCATTATTCTACAGAAGGGAATAGAAAGGTCATTACTGGAATGGAAACTCATCAACAACAGATTGATAATAATAAGATTGAGAGGCAGATTCACCAGCACTACAATAATACAATGCTACGCACCAACGAATGACAGCGATGAAGAGGTCAAGGATGAATTCTATCAACAACTGCAGAAAGAAATGGAAGACACACCTAGGTATGATCTTATTATATTATAGTAACGGGAGACCTCAATGCGAAAGTTGGTACACACAATAACATAAACTGAAAGAGTAATGGGGAAATGTGGCAGCGGAACAGCAAACGAAAATGGGGATAAATTAATAAGTTTCTGTAGCATTAATTAACAACCTGGTCATTGAAGGAACACTTTTCCTACACAAAGAAATTCACAAATTAACATGGGAATCACCAAATGGTCAGGACAGAAACCAGATAGACCACATCATGATTAATGGTAGATGGAGACATGCATTACAAGATGTGAAGGTAAAAAGAGGTGCAGATGTGGGAAGTGATCAAAAATTAGTAGTAGCAAAATTCAAAGTGAAACTAAGAACGGCTGGACCAACTGTAACCACGGAAAAAAGGTTTGACATCAGCAAATTGAAGGACCCCCTTACCAGAAAAGCTTTTGCGGCTGATATAAAGCAATGATATCAATTTGCCAAAAGTCAGGAAAGGACATTGACTGATATAGACCAGAAATTCAACACCATTTCAACGATATATAAGGAAAGCAGCAAATCATGCTTGGGATTCCAGGAAAGGAAGAAGCAAGACTGGATAACACCAGAAACATTAAACATCATAACGATGAGAAAAGAAAGAAAGAAAACAGAAGCGAAGTCCCCCAGGTTAAAGCAATTATATAGCGAACTGTACAGTCAGCTGGACAAGGAAGTTAAACGCCAAACCCGAGCCAACAAAAGGAATTTCCTAGACGATCTTGCAAGACAGGCATAAAAGGCAGCACTGAGAAATGAACAAAGCACAGTATACAAAATTACTAAATTCATCAGCGGAAAATGAGGTGCAAACAATATTACATTGTATATATGTAAGCTAATATGAGTCTCAGTGACCTGTGTTTTTAATAATTTACATTTTGTATATGATGTTTATTTATATAATATTGTAAAATAAAGGATTAATATTACCACGTTTTGATAACATCAGTGAGTGTGGGAGTTTAAAAGAACATATTTGGTACTTTTTGTTATAAATTTTGTTTTCAGTTCTACCACAGCCATTTTAGTATTCCATTATGTTAATTTGTGGTGTTATTTATCCTTATACGCTAGTTTAACTTTCCAACCTGTTCATTTTTCCTGTTAAAAAAAAAAACATTGTTTTTGTGAAGTAGGTAACAATTCATGGTCAAGTAGAACTCATTACCTGGTAGAAAAAGAGCTAACCAAGCTTCACTATAGCCTCAGTTTGATTTATGTCAAGCTTCTAAGGTAATAGCAGTTCTGCTGAAAGACCTGCTGTAATAGCTCTTTCATGGCATGTGATGTGCAGAAATTGAGTTAGAGGAAATCCAAGTTTGAGAAGTTTTAACATGTTTCTATAATTAACTGATGATAGACGTGCCTGTTTGCGTCCTACAATCTATTGATCTGTGACTAAAAAGATCACAAGTAAGAATTATTTTTGTTCTTGTAAATATCAATCCTAACTTCAAAGAAAATATCAGTGCTAACTTCAAAGAAGATATCAATCCTAACTTCAAAGAAAATATCAGTCCTAACTTTAAAGAAAATATCAGTCCTAACTTCAAAGAAAATATCAGTCCTAACTTAAAAGATGAAAAACCTATAGCAAGACACAAGCAAAGAAACAAAGTTACAACTGATCAGAGTATGTATATTCCCAGTAGTAACATAGGGCTGAAACAGTTTCTCTCCATCGATTTTTATTCTGGGCTGTCTTTTACAGCTGTGCCCAAGTCGTTCCAATTTCCTTAGCCTCCTCTTCCACTGTTTTTCTTGGCCTCCCCACCCTTCTTTTCCCTTGTGGGTTCCAGTCAAGGACACCCGCCTGTGCTTGACTTCTCTTCTGAGTGTGCTGTATGTCCTATCCGTCCCCACTTTCTTACCTTAATTTCCATTTATATTGCTTGTTGCCCGCATCTTTTCCTTAGTTCTTTATTTGTAATTACATCTGGCCATCTTAAACGGAGAATCCATCAGAGACATCTATTTACAAAAATCTGTATTTTGGAGGTGATACTCTTTGAGACATGCCATGTCTCTGAGCCATAGAACAAGACTGACTTTACATTTGAGTTAAAAGATTCTGAAGTTGTTCTCTCTGGATATAGCTGAGGAGTTCTATATTGGTCAAAGGGCATTAAAAGTAGGTACCACAAACTGCCCGGCTAATTCGCTGAAAAAATTTCCTTCGAGGGGCAGAAATAAATACAAGAATAAAATAATGTAATGACTGTGCGATAGATAACAACAGGATCAATAAGTATGTATCAGAATTTAAAACTAAGAAATAAAGAAGTTGGACAGAAGACAGATAGACGAACGGACTTTCTCAGTTTGCCCGTAGAGGGGAAGGAGTCCTAATTTTGAATATTTGAGGTCAGTTTTGAAAAAAGAACGCTAGAAGCCAAACGGTCCCTGATTGGCTGTGGTGTAATATACTCATCATCATCATCATCAGTTGCCATCTCCACAACGAAGGTTGGCTGTAATGGATCTCCAACGTCTTCTGTCTCTTGTCTTGATGGTGCACTCTGATAGACTCTTTCCTGTCCATCTCTTGATGTTGTCTTCCCACTTATAGCGCTGTCTTCCCCTTGCACGTTTGCCTTCAACTCTCCCTTCTGTTATGGTCTTCTGCAAGGTGTTATGCCTTTTTATGTGGCCAAAGTATTTTAGCTGTCGAACTTTGACCTCCCTCATTAGTTCTCTTTTCATACCTAGATTTTCTAGGACCTCCTTATTTATTTTCATCTCTTTCCATGAGATACGCCCCATTCTTCTATATATCCACATTTCAAGAGCCTCAATTCTTTCTTCCAACTGCTTATTCATCGTCCATGTTTCTGCACCATACAGAAATGCAGAATATATATAACACTTTATGATTCTCAATTTTAATTTGTGAGATAACTGTTTGGATGTCAGTATATGTTTCATGTTGTTGAATGTAGCTTTGGCCATTCCTATTCTCTTCTTGATTTCTGTTTCACATCTGCCATCTTCTGTTATTATATGACCGAGATATACGTAGCTCTTGACTTGTTCCAGGATTTCCCCATTTACGCTTATCTTTAATGTGGGTTTATCGTCTGTTTTGCTAATTATCATAGTTTTTGTTTTCTCAATATTAATGTCGAGTCCATATTCATGACTTATACTGTTCACTTGCTTCACTAGTTCTTGTAACTCCTGTTCGCTTTCAGCTAACAACACGGTATCATCTGCATATCTAAGGTTGTTTATTGACCTTCCACTGATGTTCAGTCCTGGTATTTCCTGTATCTGTTTGAAAATTTTTTCGGTGTATAAATTAAATAGGCAGGGGGACAGCACACAACCTTGTCTGACACCTCTTTTTATGTCTATGTATGGTGAATAATTCCTTCCAGATCTTACTGTGGCAGTTTTCTCCCAATAAAGGTTACTGAGTATTCTTATATCTTTTCCATCAATACCTATGTCTTCGAGGCATTCAATTATTTTCTCATGATGGACTCTGTCAAAAGCCTTCTTATAGTCAATGAAGCACATATACATACTTTTTTGGACCTCTGTATATTTTTCTGCTAATCTTCTTAGGCAAAATATTGCCTCTCTTGTTCCACTGTTCCGTCTAAAACCAAACTGTTCTTCCTGGATTTCGCTGTCTACTTTACTTTTTATTCTTTCCTGTATGATTTTGAGCAGTATCTTAATTGCATGACTCATCAGGCTGATTGTTCTGAAGTCTGAACATTCTGTTGCATTTGGTTTTTTGGGCAATGTTATAAAAACTGATGTCTTCATGTCGTGTGGTATATATCCTGTATTGTATACATCGTTGCATATTTCTGTGATTGTATCTATACCAAAGCTCTCCAGAGCTTCTATCATTTCAATTTTTATGTTATCCATGCCTGCTGATTTTCCTTTTTGTATCATATGAATGGCATTCTCTACTTCTGATCTGAGAATGTTTGGGCCTTCATTAGAATCTGGTGATGGTTTTTTACCTCTGTTGTCCTCGAATAATTCTTTTACGTATTCTGCCCATCTGTTTGATATGTCTTTCTCATCAAGTAATATTACACCATTTTTGTTCTTGATACAGCTTCCTCCTTGTGCAAACCGTGACCGATTTGATAATTTCTTTATTTCTTCATGCATATCTCTTGTCCTGTGCTTTGCTTCCAAGTCTTCTATTTCCTTGCATTTTGTTTCTATCCACCGTTCTTTTGCTTCTCTACACATAGTACGTATGTCATTGTCTATTGTTTTATATTCTGGAGTGTTAGTAATATACTAACGATTGAATAAAAAGCAATTAGTAGTTGGTATTCGGGGCCACTTGTTAAAAAGAATTCATTCACTAAAGTTGTTTTAAGACAAGAAAGGAGTACATTCTTGTTTGCTATTCTGCACTAGCAGCGATATGGATTGTTGCCATATATCGCAATATTCAACTGTTTAGTGTGTAAATTTCTTTGATGCCGTAAGAATGAAAACCTTTATATTGTCAATTTTATCATTATTATGTATGCATTATTGAATCAGTATGAACCTTATGGGGGAAAACGTTTATCTAGAGGGAAGTCAACATCAAACACTGTGTTGTTTCACAGCGTTGTTAGGAAATGTATTAACCTCTTGTAGAAAAGCCAGACAGGCTTTCTACCATATTGGGAGAAAAGAAAATTAAATATTAATGAAAAAAATGTTGTATTATGACATAAGACCAGGAAGATCACTGGCCGTCTTCTTCAGCAAGTCACCGTGATTGTACATGACTTGATATTATTAATGTAAATTGTTTCCTTTGTCAAGGAAAGTGTCAAATGGTGGTTTGAAAGTTATTTATCCATGAAAGGGGTACCAACCAAATTGAGAACGTTAACTAATTGTTTAGTTACCATACTGATGTCTGATGATATTGCAAATGTTAGAGTAGGGAAAGCGAGAGACTATTAGATGCTGAGTTGGACACATTTATATTGTTCCAGGGTTTCTTCTACGGTTGAAAGTGAGCCCAGGTGATCAAATACCTGACCATAAGTTCTGCAGTGAGGCCATATCTACTGAGTGCCTGCACATAAATATATTACCCGAAGCAGAAGCGTGACTTGGCAGTGGAAGCTGGCATTGTATACTTCAGTCAGCCTGTTACCAGAAATCCCAGATAAGCAATCGTGTCTGGGGTATTTGATATCGCAAACAATCCAACTCTCAATTTCCCAAAATATAATGTGTCAGACAGTGATGAATCCAAACGTTCGAATAACCTGTACCCTTTTCTAGGAGCAAGGAATACTTGACACTTTTCTAGATTGACTCATATAAATAATTGTGGGAAAACACAGACTCAATTATATTTGTGAATTAATTGCTGTAAATATTTATATTATCATTTTTAGTTGATTATTCCTGTTTCTAAAAGAATAATAATAGTAATAATAGCCCCTTCAGTCATAACTGACGATGGGAATGCGCCCCTGAGGTGACAGCCCTCATCTGCTTATTTTCCTGGTGCTCCTTTCGACGTTTTCTCCTCACCTCTGCTTCTTGTGTGAGCCTCTCTTCGCCCAATCTGAGGTGGCGCCGTAAATAGCATCGCCACTTAGTGCGATCGGCAGCTTCATCCTCCCATCCTAAAAGAATAAGGATACAGGAAAATAAATTGTACAAAAAATATGTTAAATTGAAAACTTAACCAGTGACTTGTTTAATCATTGTTTATAAGTAATAGGTGTAGTTGTTGTCTTGTTTCTACACTTCATCACATTGCATATACCCTAGACACTTGCTAGACAACATACACACACCATTACACTTCAGTAGGGGAAGATATATAATCGAGTGAGGTCATTGGTGGAAGCAGACAGGTCCCTGTAAACTTATCTGAATGTAATAAACCTCAGGGGCTTGCATAGCTGATCTCACACCTGATAGAATTAAAATTCATAATATTTATAGAATAACACCAAATCCACCACAACTACCTGCGTAACTTAATATATATTTTTGAAAATTGATAACATTTTCTTCTTCCTCCTCGTTCATCCCAAAAAGGACATTGGTTGCGTTATGTCGCCGTTTACAGCTAAGCTGTGATAGTTGCGCCTTTCGACTTCCGCACTGCAATTTTTTGGGACCGGGTTTGCCTTCTCTCTTCGATCCCTACTTTCTCGACCAGACTGCAGTAAGGCAGCCTGTTTCCAGGATCACCACTTGGAGGTGGAGTAAAGTCTTGGTCAGCTCTGGATCGCTGACCCTGACGCAAGCAGCCAAGCTACGAGTCGCTGACTGCACTCATCACTTTTGCTGCGTCTTTGGTTCCATTTAATTTATACTAAAATAAGTACGACTGTGATAACTAAAATAAACCCAAGGGAATTAGCAAGGGGAGTGCAGGTAAAAGACTCAAGGTTGGATCAGCGAAAATGTCATTCGCTCGATTTAGCTTTTGTTTTGGCAATTTCATTATTTGAGGGTGATTTTAATATTGTTGGCAGCGTTTCAAAAGCATCGTGCACATTGAATGTAGTATTTACTATTATCACAAACTGATTTTTCATATTTGTTAAATTGACAATTCAATAAGATATTTAGAAAGTACAAAACAAAAACAAAAAAAAAAAATGAAGAAAAAAACATCAAAATCGGTCTATCAATAAAATAGTTATGAATTTTTATTTTTTGACTATAAGGTCATGTTTGTGTTAAAAACTACTTTTAATTGTAAGAAATTAAGAAATCGAGGTTATAAAAAGGCCAGTGCTGGCGGCGGGACAGAGGTCCTGGGAAGAGTTTGGAGAGGGGCTAGAGAAGGATGCACAGGAGAACCAGAGATTGTTCTATAGGACCCTAAGGAACATGAAGAAGGAGAAACAACGCCCTCTTAAATTTATAAAGGGCGGGTTGCTTACTGCCCCCGGGGGGGGGGGGGGGTGGAAAGAATATTTCTCAGAACTCCTTGATGGTGAGCAAGGTAGAGCATCAGAAATGATAACCACTAGCACAGAGGGGGATACGGATGGTGATGAGGGTGACATAAAGATGGAGGAACTGAGGGCAGCACTGGAGAAAATCAAGATGGGCAAAGCAGCAGGGCATGATGGTATAACACCAGAAATGGTTAAGTACATGGGAGCATCAGGCGACCTATTACTCCTAAGGGTCCTACAGGCAGCATGGTGCAACAAGGCCATACCAAAGGATTGGGAGATTGCCATCATAACACCGATTTTCAAAAAGGGTGACAATCGACAATGTGGAAACCACAGAGGCATATCCCTTCTCAGTGTCCCTGGTAAAATCTACTCTAGAATCCTAGAGCAGAGACTCCGATGCCTAGCTGAGCCACAATTGGATGAAGCTCAGTGTGGATTCCGAGCAAACCGAAGTACTCAAGACCTAATCTTCACACTCAGGCAGCTGAGTGAAAAGGCCCTTGAGTACAAGAGTGAGATCCATCTTTGTTTCATAGATCTGGAAAAGGCGTTTGACAGGGTCCCCTGGAGCAAACTTTGGGACTGTTTGGCAAGGAAGAACGTTCCAACACCTCTGATTGATGCTATACAGAGCTTCTACAAGTCTTGCAGAAATTATGTGAGGACAGCAAACTATAAGTCAGAAGAGTTCAGAACCACCACTGGTGTAAGACAAGGTGATATCCTGTCACCTTATCTTTTCATACTCCTCATGGACGATGTCATCAAGGCATGTAAGGAGAGAACAAGAAAGTATTCAGTGGGTACTGAAAGATGAGACAGGTCTATATTTCAGAGCTAGCATTTGCTGATGATGTTGTCCTGATTGCTAAATCAGAGACACATCTCCAATCCAACCTGCAAGTCTGGAAGGAAGAGCTGGAGAAGAGAGGGATGATCATAAGCAGCTCTAAAACAAAATCCATGGTGATATCACGAGAAGAAAGAAAACATCAGATTAAGTTGGGAGAACAGGTCCTGGAGCAGGTCGACCACTTTAAATATCTCGGAGCTATTATAGACCGAAAGGGGGGCATCAAAGAAGAGTTGGCCACTCGAAAAGCAGCGGCTGGGAGACTTTATCAGGCCATAAATCGAGGATTCCTCAGCAAGAAAGAGGTTGGTAAGAAAACGAAGATGGCTGTATACCGCTCCACCTATGTCCCAGTCTTGACATATGGATGCGAGTCATGGGCAATGACTACAACCCACAAAAGCCAGATCCAAACCTCAGAAATGAGGTATCTGAGGAAGGTGGTTGAAGTAACAAGAAGAGACATGGTCCGCAACCAGACGATACGTCAAGGCCTAAAATCCCACCCGCTGCAGACCCAAATAGAACAGTCCCAACTAAGATGGTTTGGCCATGTCTGCAGAATGGGAGAAGATCGGCTACCACGACAAGCATGGGAAACAAAGAGCCAGGGATCCAGACCTCCAGGACGACCCAGAGTCCGCTGGGAGGACAACATTAGACAATCTTTGAAGGACCGAGGACTAGAATGGAACCAGGCCAGGAAGAAGACAGCTGATGGAATAGTCTGGCGCTCTCTCTTCCAAACCTCTACACCTCACGGTAGAAGAGGAACGACTAAGTAAGTAAGTAAGACTATAAGGTCATGTTTGTGTTAAAAACTACTTTTAATTGTAATAAATTAAGAAATCGAGGTTATAAAAAGGCCAGTATGCTCTTTTCAAATTTAAAGAAAATCAGGTTAGTCCTGTTTTTGGTTACAAAATCAACTCGACACACATTTTTAAAGTGTCAATGCTCAAAATCTGTGCACTGTAGACACTCAATATCTATGATATCCAACGTCATAGTCATACTAAAAGCAAGCCCAATTTTTTTCTAAACATGTCACATTATTTTGAACAAGGTTATTATGAGTTGAAAATAACAAGAAAGCCACACAAAAAAAAAAAAAAAAAAAACGATTTCCGCAGAAACCGCGCAATTCGTCAAGATTTCTACAAGTTTACAAAAAACAGACAAAATTTACTAATGAAGGTACAGTAATGATCCATGTATCATCTCAAAGCTTTTTTTTCAAGCACTTTCCAACAATACAGAAATAAGCACATTTACTTTGATGTGTTAAAAAAAGAATAGGCCCTAAAATGCCTTGTTTGAAGAAAAAGCAAAAATTTGTTGTCACCCACAAAGATGAAAAAGCAATTAACCATTTAAGGAATATTTGTATATCATACATCACTCTAAAGCATTTTTACAGCTCTTTGCAATGGAGTTCACATAAACCAAATATTCTCTCGCGTGTCAGGTAATGAGCGGACATTTGTCTAGAACTGATTGAACGTCTCCATCAATTAGCATGCGAAATGTGTACGGTACATGACTGCTGTTATGGATGTTTTTCTTTACCAACTTGTTATGTTATTGGAATCGACCAGACCCGTTACACGGACTTCGAGCTCTGATCAGCGGCTGGAATTTTCATGTGCCTGTGGTAGGAAATTCTCTACTCAGAGAGGAATGAAAATGTACAGAACAAAAAAAGGGATGTGGGAGTTCATCAGAGGTAGATCATCAGCGCTCTATCTCGACGGGTAAAGCGTCAGAAGAACTCAGCCAGGATTCAATCCACAGTGCCGAGTACATTCAATATGATCTTCCTGATGATGATCTCACACACTTCTTGGACGGGAAGAGAGATGCGGTCAAATTTACACCTGCCAGTGTAAAAGGGCTTTGTGAACCACTGGACGAAGCCTTGGCAAAAGAGTTGGATAACAACCTGAAGCAGAAAACTTTGGAGAAGAAGCTGGAAATCTTCGGCGACATAATATATCTGCACTGTCGCAAAGTGTTTGGAGTCAGGGAGGCAAAGGAAAGTAACCCACCCCAGAAAAGAAGGAGACAAATTAAAATAGAAGAAATCAGGAAAAAGAAGAAACATGCCCGAAAACTGTTCAAGAACGCAGTGGCCACAGAGAAGGAAGGGTTACGACAGGTTTGGGAGCACCTGAAAGGCCAACATAATGCCCTCTGTTGAGCAGAAAGGTTATGCAGGAAGAGAAGGAAGACTCGGAGGGATAGAGAAAGATTCTTCAATGAGCCCTTCAAGATCGCCAAAGAACTGTTTGAGCAGCCACGGTCGGGAACGCAAAACACATCAGTAAAGAAGACCTGGAAGAACATATGAGAATGGCCTACTCAGATGGTTGTAAAGATGAGCCGCTCAGCAGCATGGCACGCCTTAAATGGCCTAGTAGTAAGCCAGGAGCTGAATTTAACACCAAGCCCCCAACGATGCAAGAAGTAGAAAGCATTGTCCAGAAAGCTCGGTGCAGGTCAGCTCAAGGTCATAATGGTGTTCCATATGTTGTGTATCAGAGATGCCATGAGGTGCTCAAACGACTGCTCCGTTTACTGAAGAGTGCGTGGTGGGAGTGAAGTTTTAGTTACTTCATATACTAGGTCCAGCATTGAGAGGTGGGAGTGAAGTGTTAGAGACTTCATATACTAGGTCCAGCATTGAGAGGTGGGAGTGAAGTGTTAGAGATTTTATATACTAGGTCCAGCATTGAGAGGTGGGAGTGAAGTGTTAGAGACTTCATATATTAGGTCCAGCATTGAGAGGTGGGAGTGAAGTGTTAGAGACTTCATATACTAGGTCCAGCATTGAGAGGTGGGAGTGAAGTGTTAGAGACTTCATATACTAGGTCCAGCATTGAGAGGTGGGAGTGAAGTGTTAGAGACTTCATATACTAGGTGCAACATTGAGAGGTGGGAGTGAAGTGTTAGAGACTTCATATACTAGGGCCAACATTGAGAGGTGAGAGTGAAGTGTTAGAGACTTCATAAACCAGGTCCAGCATTGAGAGGTGGAGTGAAGTGTTAGAGACTTCATATACTAGGTCCAACATTGAGAGGTGAGAGTGAAGTGTTAGAGACTTCATATACTAGGTCCAACATTGAGAGGTGGGGTGACCAGTTCCCTTCCTCGCTGCCTTTTCCTTCCTTAACTCAACGTTAGGTACTCATTTACAGCTGGGTTGACTGGAGAGTGTCGGTGCCGTGATTCAAACCTGTCACCTTTGCCGCGACAGACCAGTGTTCTAACCACTATGTCAAACGGAGCTCAGTGCTTGAAATAGGGTCTGTTAAAATTGTTAGTTTCGTGTGAGGTTTATTAGAGATTTCTAGTGTTTTTAGTATTGCCATCATCTCTGCAGTGAAAATGGATGCATATTCTATGATACTATATTTGTTTTTCCATATTCCTATCCCTAATTTGTCATCTTCTCCCTTGGATCCATCTGTGTATACAGTAATGCTGTCCTTTGATAAATGCAGGACATAAATATAGTAACGCACTAGCAATATAATAAACGTTATATTATATTATATAATAAACAATACGTTGAGTTTTTCAGTTTACTGGTGAAAGGGCTGTGACTGACGAGCAACACGCGGAGTATATTATAAGAGGTGTTGGGTACAGAATTTCAGTTGCTAGCGCGCAGTGGCTAGCCTCGTCAGCTTCACGAAGGTGTGACGTGTCTGTCCCTAGTTGTGTGCGACGGAACGAACGGAGTAATTTGTCTTCTCTTTGTTACTTTCACAATTGCCAACCAAAGTGAAATGGGTTCATTTTTGATACAAAACAACAGGAGGCTGAGACACTTGGGAGTCTTGACCCAAGTGGGCCCGCCCCCCTTAGAGTGTAAAAGAGTATACTGGGTCAAAACACTTGTCGGACGGGGGGACTACTTCTGATGATCAGATTGCCTCATGTTGTAGGCCTATCGCTCTGTAAAGAGTTTCCTATCATGTAAGGGTAATATGGATGCGGCAAAAGCCTAGACAGGGAGTCAGTGATGACATTTGAGTAGTGAGAAAATAAACAGAAACCATAGCAATTTTTTTTATTGATTTAATGAAGGAAAATATCTTGTTCAACCTCTGATGTATACAATAGCAAGAAAACATATTTCATATCGATGCACGGAAATGACAATGCGAGTTTCCGAAAGTGAAGAGTCTTCCGATTTTGATCATATCTTTCTGTAGTTTTGTTGACCAACTTGCAGTAGACCCAGAGGTAATTGCCAATACACCACTCTAGTATATTGTGGAAGTTATTTGTGGTACCAGTTACGTTTAACGATGAGTATGCTCTTAACAATGCGATTTGGTTGTGCGAGCACGGTGGTTTGACGCTACATTCCTAGAAAAGTAAAGTGCGACGACAGTAGACAAGAGTCCGCCATGCTGCCCCATTTTGCCAGACTTGCTATTTTTTTTCTCTCTAACCAGCGGCACTCGAGCTTTCCAGCCATTTCGGCCCAATGGCATGTCATTGCGAGGCTGGGGGGGGGGGGGGGGGGGGCCAGTGGACTTTCCTTCCAACCCAGTCGCTCCTTCTCATCCATCATCATCATCATCAGTTGCCATCTCCACAGCGAAGGTTGGCTGTAATGGATCTCCAACGTCTTCTGTCTCTTGTCTTGATGGTGCACTCTGATAGACTCTTTCCTGTCCATCTCTTGATGTTGTCTTCCCACTTATAGCGCTGTCTTCCCCTTGCACGTTTGCCTTCAACTCTCCCTTCTGTTATGGTCTTCTGCAAGGTTTTATGCCTTTTTATGTGGCCAAAGTATTTTAGCTGTCGAACTTTGACCTCCCTCATTAGTTCTCTTTTCATACCTAGATTTTCTAGGACCTCCTTATTTGTTTTCATCTCTTTCCATGAGATACGCCCCATTCTTCTATATATCCACATTTCAAGAGCCTCAATTCTTTCTTCCAAATGCTTATTCATCGTCCATGTTTCTGCACCATACAGAAATGCAGAATATATATAACACTTTATGATTCTCAGTTTTAATTTGTGAGATAACTGTTTGGATGTCAGTATATGTTTCATGTTGTTGAATGTAGCTTTGGCCATTCCTATTCTCTTCTTGATTTCTGTTTCACATCTGCCATCTTCTGTTATTATATGACCGAGATATACGTAGCTCTTGACTTGTTCCAGGATTTCCCCATTTACGCTTATCTTTAATGTGGGTTTATCGTCTGTTTTGCTAATTATCATAGTTTTTGTTTTCTCAATATTAATGTCGAGTCCATATTCATGACTTATACTGTTCACTTGCTTCACTAGTTCTTGTAACTCCTGTTCGCTTTCAGCTAACAACACGGTATCATCTGCATATCTAAGGTTGTTTATTGACCTTCCACTGATGTTCAGTCCTGGTATTTCCTGTATCTGTTTGAAAATTTTTTCGGTGTATAAATTAAATAGGCAGGGGGACAGCACACAACCTTGTCTGACACCTATGTATGGTGAATAATTCCTTCCAGATCTTACTGTGGCAGTTTGCTCCCAATAAAGGTTACTGAGTATTCTTATATCTTTTCCATCAATACCTATGTCTTCGAGGCATTCAATTATTTTCTCATGATGGACTCTGTCAAAAGCCTTCTTATAGTCAATGAAGCACATATACATACTTTTTTGGACCTCTGTATATTTTTCTGCTAATCTTCTTAGGCAAAATATTGCCTCTCTTGTTCCACTGTTCCGTCTAAAACCAAACTGTTCTTCCTGGATTTCGCTGTCTACTTTACTTTTTATTCTTTCCTGTATGATTTTGAGCAGTATCTTAATTGCATGACTCATCAGGCTGATTGTTCTGAAGTCTGAACATTCTGTTGCATTTGGTTTTTGGGGCAATGTTATAAAAACTGATGTCTTCATGTCGTGTGGTATATATCCTGTATTGTATACATCGTTGCATATTTCTGTGATTGTATCTATACCAAAGCTCTCCAGAGCTTCTATCATTTCAATTTTTATGTTATCCATGCCTGCTGATTTTCCTTTTTGTATCATATGAATGGCATTCTCTACTTCTGATCTGAGAATGTTTGGGCCTTCATTAGAATCTGGTGATGGTTTTTTACCTCTGTTGTCCTCGAATAATTCTTTTACGTATTCTGCCCATCTGTTTGATATGTCTTTCTCATCAAGTAATATTACACCATTTTTGTTCTTGATACAGCTTCCTCCTTGTGCAAACCGTGACCGATTTGATAATTTCTTTATTTCTTCATGCATATCTCTTGTCCTGTGCTTTGCTTCCAAGTCTTCTATTTCCTTGCATTTTGTTTCTATCCACCGTTCTTTTGCTTCTCTACACATAGTACGTATGTCATTGTCTATTGTTTTATATTCTGGAGTGTTTTTTGCTTTCTTTCTTTCGGTCATTTTATTCAAGATGTCATCTGTCATCCAAATTTGATTTTTCTTAGACTCCTTTTTAGGTAAATTTGCATTTGCTGATTGTATGCTTGTTTTTAAGCATTCCCATTTTGCGGTTGCTTTTTCTTCTGGGTTTTCTCTTCTATACTGCTCCATGCTTTCTGTCAATAACTGTTGATATTTATTTTTGACATCGATTAAATATTTCTGTTTTATATCTGGTTGTTTCAGCGCTGATATTTCTATCTGGGGTTCCTCCTGTCTTCTGTTTCCTGCTCTTTTCAGCTTTATATTTACTTTGATGATGACTGGATTGTGATCTGAATTTATGTCGGCGCCAGGATATGTCTTTGCACTTGTGACACTGTTCTTAAATCTATGTTTTATCATGATATAGTCGATTTGATTTCGTGTTATATCTCCTGGGCTTTTCCATGTGTATAATTTCCTTGGGTGGTGTTCAAAAAAGGTGTTACATATGACCAGCTGGTTTTCTTCACAGAACTGGATAAGTCTGTCTCCTCTATCATTTCTTGTCCCTATAATCCATACTGTCCTACTATTTTCTTGTATTTTCCTTTTCCTACCTTTGCATTCATATCACCCATTACTATCAACACATCTGTTGATTTGACTGGTTTAAGTGTGTGTTGTAGCTCTTCATAGTATTCTTCTATTTCTTCCTTGCTGTGATCTTTAGTTGGTGCATAAATTTGTAAGATTGATATGTCGAATGGCTTTGCTCTCATTTTTAGTAACATCATTCTGTCATTGTGTGTCCAGTATCCACATACGTATTTTTCTAACTCCTTCTTTATCAACATTCCTACCCCTCTTTCATGTTTTTCTCCGCCTGAGTGTATAAGCGTGTACTGGTCTCTTTTTATGTAGCCTGTATCCAAAAGTCTTGCCTCTGCAACTCCCAGTATATCGAGTTTCATGTCTGTTGCTTCTAATATAAGATTGTCAAGCTTTCCTTCTCCGTTCAGAGTTCTAACATTCCATGTTCCTATTTTTAGGCTTCTCCTACTAGTTTTTAGGTGGTCTTTCTCAGAATGCTCCCTTTCAACAGAATTTAAGGAACACTCGTCATTATGTACTTCCTTACTCATTAGAGGAGTTGCCTCTTCCCTGTTAATTTGTACAGTAGATTCTTCCCCAGGGGACAGAGAGTTCTCTACATATCGTTTCTTATCTTGTTGTTGTGATCCCATTACGTTCTGTAGGAAGTACGTGGTAAGGCCCCAATCTCTTCCACGGTGGCTAGCCATTGTCTTTTTCTATGTCCGACATGCCTCTAGTGCGCCACACACTTTGCTGTTTCGCTTTGCGAGCCGTTGATCTTCTCAGATTCCTCCGCCTCACTCACCGTCTCAGTCTTTGTGTACTAGGGATGGACATTCCCTTGAGTAAGATTGCTCCTACTCCACCCATGTAGTTTAGCCAGTCAGCCAAGACTGTTGCCCGGGATGTGGCCACCGCCATACACAAGCGGTATTCGAGGAGCCATACATGAGCTAGATAAAGAGAGGAGAACCAAATAGGATCCTGACTATCCTAAAAAGGACATGGCTGTCTCTCACCGTGAGGTACTATCCCTCTCTCTTTATCCTACATCCCCCTTCTCATCCACAGAGGGTTTATGTGCAGGAGCCGTCAGGTTGTTCAGTGAAAATCCCGGTCATTGACACTCCTTCAATAATAACACATAAGGAAGGGAAACCCGAGGCCTGTAAACAGTAAATTAATATTAGACAAACATAAAGGTATGTTTTCAGGCACTCGTAAGAAATAAAGAAGTAGAACACTTGGACAACAGAAAAACAACAGACGTGAGTGGCTTACCCAGGGTTCGAACCCCGTACCTTCCGTACGACAACTCCGCCTAGCTATACAAGCGAACGTACGGAAGGTACGGGGTTCGAACCCTGGGTAAGCCACTCACGTCTGTTGTTTTTCTGTTGTCCAAGTGTTCTACTTCTTTATTTCTTACGAGTGCCTGAAAACATACCTTTATGTTTGTCTAATATTAATTTACACTCCTTCAAGCGCCGACGCCCGGGCTTGAACCTTGAAAACCTGGTCGCCTCCTCAGAAGTTATGCTTGCATCAGGCTGAGGTAGATGTGAACCTTCTTTTGCCATTCTGTCAGCCTCTTCATTGCCGGCGATGTTACAATGAGATGGGATCCACTGGATCACAACACTTTTGACAAAGTTTGTGGAGCACTACTCTGAGATCATCCAGGTCTGTATTATTTTGTTTTTTTACAACGTTGCAATTACTGACTGTGCATCAGTAAAGAAAGCAACTTGTCTCTCTGCCGTTTCTTCTGTCAATATAACCTCTGCTGCAGTTTTCAAGGCCTCTGCCTCTGCTCTGAAGTTGCTAGAGAATCATCCTGTCGCCACTGACAGCCTTTTTTCTGCACCAGTGCTTAAGGTCAGAAAGACACCCCCACCTCCATTTTCTGTTGCATTTGTTGCTGATCCATCTGTGTATGCATGGGTCCAGGTGTTGCGTGAATAATGTTTCTCTATGTATTTTGTCGCTATGGATTTTCTATCTGTTGCAGTTTGGCTCTTTTTACTTTCAATTCCAGGAATGTTTTCTATCATTTTAGGGAAACGATTTTGTTTCCAAACTGGAACACCAATCCTGTTCCTATCATTGTCAGAATTAATAGCGGTCGACAAAGAATAGCCTAAGGATGTTTTAAAAATAAAAACCAAACAAAAATTCAAACTAGAATAGCAGAACCTTACTGTGCTGGATCCTTCAAGACAAGAATATAAAACATTTCTTGTGAAAGGTATGAACAAATGAGAATCACAGTATTAGAATATTTGCAGGCATCAAATTTACCTATAAATATAGAAAAGGTTGTTAAGAATAGACAGACCTAGGGTACTGCATGATATAGCCAAACAGCATTTAGGCCTAACAAGAACAAAAGTTAATATATAGGCCTAGTAATTGTGAAGGTGAAGGTCTGATGATGTTCTTACAATACTTATGATTTATGGCAAGCAGATTTTCTCATCATCACCCCATGTGGTAGTACCAGCTAACTTTTTCATGATGGCCATTAGCAGTTTTGCCCTTAGCTGTGTTTTTGTTATCTGTTATTTCAATGGCATGTGATGGTCTATTGTGATACCTAAGTATGTTGGTGTTTCTTCTTCTTGTACTGCCTCCCCATTTAGTTGAAGTTTTGCTTGTTGTGGTTTGTTTGACATGTTAGTGGGCCCAATGTTTCCACACCTTATAGGGGCATGCTCCTTTGAGGGGTTTCTGTATGGTCCTCCCCCCAAAGTCAGTTTGTTTACCCCTTAGACTTGGGGGACCAGTTATTTGACACGTTATTTGCCAGAGCCATGTTTGCAAAAGCAGGGGCCACCACAAACAGGTATGGTTTGCTGGGTTAACAGAGGCTATGTATTCACACATGCATTATCGTCTATTAGGAAGAGCCTGTCTTGTCAACTATTGCCCCCTCCCCCTTTTTTTAAAAATTACAATAATATTTATGATTTTAAAACTTCATACACATTAATTGCATAAGAATTGCAGTGCTGACACAGGCAGATGTTTTTTATATTTTAGTATTTATCTTCTGAGGTTAATGTTTCAAAGACTAGATGCTAAGGTATTATATACAGTAGTTTATGCTTCTGTGTGTCAAATGTATGTGCATTGTTTAATTATAAGATCTATACTTTTAAATTCTGTGATACTTGGAACTATGGCATCAACAATAACCCTAATGTACTTTATGCTTTTAATTTCTATATGAACACGGGGGAAACATGCAAAAAAAAAGGTTAGTTAAACAATAAAAACAGTTATAAATAAAAGGTTGCAACAATTACTTTATTCTTCCTTTCTGATTCTGCCCGTAAAAATGCCCATCTTTTAGCAAAAATATGGTAAGCAGAATTTCTGATGAGTAGAAGTATTTTAGATGGTTTCAGAGACTTCTAGTTAACCAGACATTTTATTATCTAAAATGTTAAAAGGCAAACATAGTCCCATAACACATACTGCCATATGGAGTAAACTGTTAGAGACTATACTAAACTAGGAGAACAGCAAGATATGGAGTGACCAGGCCCCTTTCTCTGTGCCTTTTCTTTCCCTAACTCAAGTCAGGTACCCATTTGAAACTATGAAGAGAAAAGCCTGTTTATAACGTGAATTGAACCTGGCACCTTTTGTAGCCAGACTTCATGGGTTCAGCATTTCATATATTAAAACTCGTAGAATGACTTCCGCTACTATCTAAACAACTAATTTGACTGTAGTTAATCAGCACATGTGCGTGTTTTGATGTTATTATCACAATTTTTGTGAAGATTTGCGTGTTTGCATTTTTTTTTGGTTATTGCTAGAGAAATATGTCACGCTTTATATTTACATTTTCTAAGTCTCCTAAGCAAATAATTGTGTCAAACTACTTTGAAACATTGCTGACATTGATGATGATTGTTTGGTAGTCACAGTTTGTTGTCAAAATACGGAATCTGTGCAGAAAAGCTAGTAAACTAATAAAACGGTATTGAATCAGTTTTACAAATAACAGTTCACATAAGACAAGGTAAAGGCATAATGAACAAATGTAAAAATATGAAACAAGAGATGCACACAAAATATAGTAGTCACGAAACGGAAACAGGGTAGCAGCAATAATTGTAGTATAGTATAAGTAAATAAATTAAGGGGCTGCAGTAAAACTGTCTTATGTGAACTTGTCTTATGTGAACTGTTATTTGTAAAACTGATTCAATACCGTTTTATTAGTTTATAAACTTATATTCCTTACCAGTTTTACTGCAGCCCCTTAATTTATTTACTTATAATAATAATAATAATAAATTCTTTAAGCACCAAACACGGCGCATAAGGCAGAAACCAGTGCTCTCCAGGTTGTTCGTTGTGACGCCACTCCTCTTAGCTCTTGCACATTATTTAGGCCCAACGTTCTTCCTTCTCTTATTATTGTTCTTCTGAGTGTTTCTTTTGGTCTTCCTTTTTTCCTCTTACCCTCAGGAACCCAAGTGAGCGCCTGTAGTGGTATTTCTGTTGTTTTGCATTCGTAGGACATGACCGATATATGACCATCGTCTTTTCCTTATATAGTCGGAGACATATTTCTGCCTAGAGTCTTCTCTTATTTGTCGATTAGTCTTGAATTCTTTCCAACTGATGTTCATGAGTTTTCTAAGACATTTGTTCTCGAATGTATTCAGCTTGTTCTCCAATGATTTTGTTATTTTCCAACTCTCACAGCCGTATGTTAACACTGAGATAACATTTGAATTAAACAGACGAAGCTTGGTATGTATATTCAATGATCGTAATTTCCAAAAGTTAGATAATCTATTGAAGGCGCTAGCTGCCAAAGCAATTCTAGTATGGATTTCTCTTGTTGTGTCACCATCCTGAGTCATTTTACTGCCTAAATAATTGAAACTTTCAACTTTCTGTAGTTTTTCCCCGTTCAAGATGATATCAAAGGTCTCGTTAGAAAAGTTCATAGCTTTAGTTTTAGAGGCATTTATTTGGAGACCTATTTTAACCGAGAGATGACACAAATTATTTTTTGCTTCTTGGGATTGTCTTGGTGTTGAACTTAAAAATGCTACATCATCTGCGAAATCCAGGTCCCCCAGGAATTTTCCATTTGTCCATTTACTTATACTATGCAGAAAAGCTAGACATGCTAGGTTTAGTTGATGAGTGGGCGTAGTCATATTCTGGCCGATCAAAAAGCAACAAAACTAGACTTACCGTAACATCTAATCACTAGTTCTTGGTAGAAGATGAAGCTAGGGATACAATTAAAACATTAAACAAGAGTAAAAAGTTTTTATATGACGTTATTCTTCTTTATTTGTTTGAAAATTACGTAATGCACGATTGCATAATTTATATTTTTCTTACAAAGGACCATGGAAAAACTGGTGTGAATAACACTAAATGTACTAATTGTGGCCATAAGCATGTTTTTTTTTACTTGTATATGGATTAACTTGATGTTTGAAGACTAAAAAGAAAGTTTTATTGTCTACAACAGTAATTTGTCTTTGGTAAGATCATATTCTACAGTCAACTTTTTAGCGTTTTTCAATTTTACATGCAAAATGTTTTAAGTATACCTAACATACTTGTGTTAATACTACCAAAGACATTATATATTTGAATTCTCTATCAATTTCCCTACAGTGTGGTATATAATAAGTACATGTTCAAAGGAAAATTCTGTGTTTTGTTTGTCTATCACTGATGAAGGCCTTGTGGCCGCAACATAGGTTTCCTTGTCCTTTCTCTTAGCAAGACGTATTACTTTTTGTGTTTTTGTTTGTTGTTTTCCATTTTACCCCCGTTTTATGGTAGTTCTCATATACTCATTCTAAGGCATGCTAGCAATAGCTTGTGAATGTTGAATGTTTCAATGTATACATAGCTCTCTACCACTATTCTGAGAGTGTGTAGGATGATAACGATGTTGACTTCAGGAAATCTGGTTCAGAAGTGATCCTACAACGATTATTTTTGTTTCATGGCAACACAAAATGTGACAACAGCTACGTATTTATTTTCCAAAGCTCATCCATTAGTGACCAGTCGTTTAATAGCTAATATTTTTATTCCCCTTCTGGTATATTGGCTTTGAGGCTATAATTTTATTATTGCCTTATGTCGTCATAGCGAAAGCCCGTCAGATATAGGTGGTAGATACACTGCCACACTTTGTCATGAGAGACCAGTGCTCTAGCCATTCTGTGAATTGAAAGAAAAAGTCTGTTACATATAAAAAAAATTAATATACAAGGATCAGTGAAGGTATGGCAAGAAATGGAAGATCTTGTAAGGTTCTAGTCATACATAATAATGGCAAATAAATAGTGAATTAGTTCAAACACCCCAACCTTTCCCACTCTCTTTATTAACAACATGACACATATGAGTAGTCTTCTATTTTAAGACAAAGGAAAGTACACATGAACAGAATTTGACACTTTTAATTTGCTGTATTTACACTAATTTAAAAATTGAAATTATATCATTATCAAGTATGGGAAATTGAAACTATTATCTGGAGTTATAGACTCTATATATCCTAATTATAACCCATTAGAGGTTGAAGGTGATATTTTTTCTTCATTAATAACATCAGTAAAGTTGCATTATGCTTATTTTGAAGAATTATGCTTTGCTTTATTTGTATTTGTTGGAACAAACGGAATAATTTGTCTTCTCTTTGTTACTTTCACAATTGCCTCCACGGCTGGTGGAGTTGTGGATTTTAAAGTTGCTACCATAAGTGAAATGGGTTCATTTTCAATACAAGACAACAGGAAGCTGAGACGCTTGGGAGTCATGACCCAAGTGGCCCCCCCCCCTTAGAGTGTAAAGGAGTATATGGGGCCGAAACGCTTGTCGGACGGGCGACTCCTTCTGATGATCAGATTGCTTCCTGTTGTATCGCTCTGTAAAGAGTTTCCTATCATCTCAAGGTAACTGGTCATTAATCTGGTGACACATTAACAACATCCCAAAAGCATGAGTTCCATGGAGCAACATTTTTTTAAACAACTAATATATCCTACATTAACTCTTTGATTCCAAAATTATTATTCACACTGTGCCTTGATTTGTGTGTGTGTGTGTGTTTTTTCCCCAAAACAATTCTAAATCATGGAGTATACCACATTTTAGTGTACATTTTATGTAAATCCTGTCTATGAACATGCACATAGTTTATATAAAACTGATGGGAAATTGATAGGGAGTTATTTGCGTGCAATGCCTCTGTCAGTGTTAACACAAGCATATTTATCAAAACAAACTCCATGCAGTATGAAACTCCTGAACAAAGAACAGTAGAAGATGAACTTACTGAAGGAAGTTTATTGTTTCAGCCACTGAAACTTGCTATTTAATCTTGGAACATCAAGGTAATTCATATATGAATTAATATAACACTGAATATGTCCATATTTAGTCTTGTCTGCGGGTTATGTCTTGGTGATTTTGATACCATAATGTGAAACTGTGTGGTTCAGATTAGCTGTTCACGTGTTAAATAGAGTGTTTTCAGTGGATGCATTGTTTTTGGCATGAGGAGTTGTCTCATCTCTTGTGGTATGTCAAAGCAGCAAGGGATGCTCCACTATTTCATACAGATGTTGGCAGTTTCAACATTTTGGATGGTTTTTTACAATTTTGAAGTGTAGCATATAACTGTTATCACTGCCAGATGATCAACTTCCTGTAATTCTGCCAACAGAAAGATGTAGAATTCAAACTAAATTATATTTTACCCAATAATAATTTCATTTCAAAGAAATGATCACATTCTTTTATTGTGCAGCTGATGATTAAAGTGAATTTTAGTAAGCCATCATGGAAGTTATCAATGGAAATTTGGAACAGGTACTTTGAATGCAGGGAATATTGCAGTTTTAAATGCCACCTGGAAATGGCTTGTCCAACATTTTCTTACCTCTTTTTTTCTTTGTCATCTAAAGATCTACCAAATCAGACGCTGTGATCTAATGGTAATTGTAATCAGTCGGTTGGCGACTCATGTGTTAGATTAAACATTTAAATTTCTGGGTTTATTATTGATAAAAAGCTGTCCACGTTGCTCCAATGCTGGTGCTTAATTAAACCAACACTTTGAGCATTGCTCTAGAGTCTACAAGTTATAATCTTGTTTAACAGTGATTTACTCATGTCTCTGAGCAGTGAGACTGAGTCAAGCGCGAGCTGTCATTTTCATTCTGATTATTTTATTTATTTGGAAGGTAATATTTAGACGAGGGTATTTTCACTGTTGGTGTGAAAGGATAAAATAGATTTGGGGGCAGGGAACTGTAGGTCACATAAATATTGAAAATAAAAAGGAAATGAAGTGAAAGAAATGGAAAGCAGGAAATTATTTATTTGTTATGGCAAGTGCAGCACATTAATCTCTAGTGAAAGAGGCAGAGATAGACCAAGAGACACAGGGAGAAGAGAACTGGAGACATATATGAAGGGTTTAAGATGACATGGACAGACCTTGAGCTGATATCATGTGACCTTAAAACTTGGCATAAGATTGTTGAAGTCCTATTCTCCTTGGGGAGCTGAAGGTTGATGAATGAGTGCAGCTACATTAGGTTAGCAGTTTGATAATGACAGTTGCTGGGGTTTGATGTTGCTTAAGTGTTGTATAAATATATATATAGTATATCTTATAGTCTTTAAATGATACCTATCATATGCTACAATTCATTGCCTTCAGGCTGGATGAAATATGGAAGCTAATATCACAAGTCTGACTGCAAAAATAAAGCAGGAAACAGATTATGAGGTATGTAAAATATTTATATCATTATTTTGAAGCTTTAAAGCTGGGATAAGCTAAAGATCTGCCTTGAGAAGTTTATAAATTGTGGCAGGAATAAGCTCCCACATTTAGATAAATCACCCGTGTGTTGCCGGGGCCCGAAAGGGGAGCAAAGAATAGTAACACTGCACCCTACCACGCATGTCGTAAAAAGTGACTAAGGAGGGTTGGGCATGGGGCTGTTTACCCCATCCCGTAAAAAACTTCGCACAGTGGGCTGATCACCTGCTTGCCAACCAATCTGATTACGGAAACAACGATAGATTGTTTGGTCTGTTTTTGTTCCACAAAGACGCCACTAGGCGTGGTGGAAACAGCAATAGATTGTTCAATTTGTTGTTGCCCTAAGACGCCACTAGGCGTACTGGCCACATACTGCTTTGCCGGTTGGTGGCTAAGGATGGAAGAAGAAGAAGATTTAAATAAATGCACCTACAGCATGGGCTACAAATAGCCTCTGACAACCAAGCCTTCCATCTACATGTGGCTCAATTTGAGCCCAGTGGAACTGTTTCCACTGACAACAGGAGTGAAGGCAAGCCACTTGTGCCTCAAAACCAGCAGCTTCAGGCGTGTATAGCTCATCCTTGGTTGGTAGCCTTTCTTCTTCTTTGATCCTTAGCCGCCGACCAACAAAGCAGTTAGTGGCCATCACGCCAGGTGGCGTCTTGTAGGGCAACAACAAATTGATTCCACTTTGCTCAGTTGGAAGCCATCCTTAGTACAGTGCCCTAACTCTGGTTCATTCTTTGCAACTCAGTCTCCACAGTCCTCCGCCAAGTTGTTTTTGGTCGGCCTCTCGTTTTCCTTCACGGGTCCATAGCATAGCTGTTCTTGTGATGGCACCAGGGTCTCTTCTGAGGACATGGCCAACCCAACTCCAGCGTCTGCTAGCTATTATTTTGTGCATGTCCTCTTGCTTGCTCCGAGTAAGCAGATCTTGGTTGGTGATGATATTCAGCCAAAAGATTTGGAGAATTTTTCTTAGGTGTGAAAAGAGGACAATTTTGACATTTCCTTCTCTGTTACTCTCCAGCATTCCGCACCATAGAGAAGCATAGAAAGCACAGAGCTCTGATATAAGACTTCCAGGTGTTGTTTAGACTATAAAAGGATGTTCTTGCTTTGTTCATTCTTTGTTGATGTCTTTGATTGCTCAGCCATCTGGTGTTACTATGCATCCTAGGTATGTGAAGGTGTCTGTCTGTTCCAGTTGTTGATTCCTTACTGTTATAGGATCGGAGTTGCTCACATTGAGTGTCATGACCTCTGTCTTCTTTAGATTGATGTTCAGTAGCCTATCTAGGAGAAGGTAAAACTGATTTTAAATCTCTGCTGCCTTTTACGGGAAAGACTTCGAGAGTAAACTCTGAAGAAAAAAGTCCCTAAGTTAGTCTAATGTTGATTCAATATTGTTCTGGCAACTCCTGCAATGTGTCTAGTACCACATTGTATTGGGTATTGCTGTTTCTTTGCACCTACCGGTTACATGAAGATAGGTACATTCTGCATGGGTAACAGCTTGATCTCCATAAAACAGCCCAAGCTCATGCCATGGAGAGGATACTTCAGCTTCAACCTATGGTGTCAGCACTAACACAGGAAGTAGCAGCAAATGGTTATAAGTATCTTGCCCAGTTGGCAAGATGAAGCTTCCTGTTGCACCAAGTTGGGATGCTTCCTATCACACTACCTCAGATTTGGCGAAAAGCTCTCGCAGCAAGCACAAGAGAAAAGGAACACTAGGCATAATAGCATTTTCACTTATGACTGAAGGGGCTACTACTACCTTGATAAATTCATGTGTATTCATGAATTAGAAATAAATCCAGCTTATATGTAATTTTTATCTCTGCCACACAATCTGCTTCCTGCAATCCTATCATCGGAGCCCTGGAAAATGAAAGCAAAATATTGCTAGAAAATTAATTTTGCTTCAAATAAAAGATTTGTTTTCTGTTATACAGTTTACGAGGAAAGTTAATTTTAGTAAGCGAATAAAGCGTTTTAATATGCCAACTTGCAAATTTTTTACTGGGCATGTGGTGAAAGTACCTTTAAACCTATGGACACTGTGCTTTTAAGTACCGGTGGGCGAGGGCTATTCCAAAGGTTACCGCCAGAAACTCGTTTGTCATGGAGAACACACCCGTGGAAACGAAAGGTGCTAGCTACCTATCCCTCCCCACTCCAAGGGTTATACCACTGCTGTGTGGGTTTATAGTACTGCAGTTCTGGCTCACACTCCCAAGGGTATGACCACACAAACAGTGGCTGACGTAAGTAATAAACACCTTTAAACAGGAACTTCCCTTTAATGTAGTATTATGCAACAGGGCCTCAAACGACCATCATAATATAACATATACAAGTATGTAAATACCACAGTAAACCTGCCTCAGCAGCCTAGGCTGTCACCTCCACAAACGAAGGTACAAACTGTGCCTCAAATGGCTACTATGAATATCGCTCTCCCGAGCGCAAGAGCTATGACAATCTCTGAATCATCAAAATACTATCAAACTATGGCTTGAAGATAATTCTATCTGGGCACTACAGCTATGCTAGACTAAACAACGTTACTATCACCAAGACCAGATAACATGGCAGGCACTAATCTCGCAGTACTCCAATACAGAATATATGGCCATCCAGCTGGCTTAAGGGGAAAACGTCCTTTCCGGACAAGAGGCTACCTTCTAATCTCAATTTTGCGCCTTTTCCCCCAACTTCCGGTAGTCACATGACCCGCCGGGTTGGCTATCTACGCCAGTCAGTTCGGTCATTCCCGACCAGCTCTTCAACGATCACTAGACATAAAATGCACGGCGAAATAATGCTGTGTCAGTTACCTAAGTTTAAAAACTCTTCTCCCCCCCCCCCCCCCCCAACCTCCACCACCTAGAGATCTACCATATAATTCCTTGGGATCTACCAGCTGATAAGGTTGATTGGTTGCTGGCTTCTGCTTTAAAGAATGCATGATATACTATTACATTTTAGAGAAAGATTCATTTTACAACATTCTGTACATGTAAAGGAGATAGGGAGCTGCAGCCTGTATAAAACTTCTTTAAAGCTGTATGACTTGTCAGCAGGCAATATTGAGGTTCCTTACTTCTTCCCCTTACCACTGCCATTTGGGTTAGATGTTTCTTTTTTTTTTTTTTTTGAATTTTATCGAGATTCTTACCACACACAAATCAGTGAATGGCAGCAGAAAATATATTTAAAAAATAGTAATAACTGAAATAGATTCTGTAGTTGAGAACCATATTAAAGAAGGTCCTAGTGGAACCACCATGTCTTTTAAGGGGCATCATGTGCTACAGGTGATACCTGACATTCTTCAAGCTTCTGTACCTAATAAGGAATAAATAAAGAAATCCATAAAACTTTTAAAAGATGAAAAATCTGCTGGTCCAGATGGCTTTCTGGTTTGGGCCATTCAAGGTGATATTAACATTTCCTCTGAAGTGTTATACAGATTACTTGGTAAATCTGAGAGGGAGAAGACATTCCAGTAAAATGGAAGGAAGGATACCTGGTCATGTTGCCCAAGAAGGAAGATTTACAAGAATGCACAAGTATCAGAGGAACAAAGTAACTATCAAAGCCATGGACAATATTAAACAGGATCATCCTTTAGAGATTAAAAGATCCAAGAGGGTTGGTCCAAATTGTCATAGTTTCCTCCCCCACCCCCTCTCCACATCACCTAAAAATCTACAAAATCATCCTTTGTGATCTACCAGTATATTGCAGTTGACCAGTTGCCAACTTCTGCACTCGATAAAGCAGGAGAATTTCTAGGTTATTATTATTGATGAATCACTTCATTCAAGCATGCAAGGACTTTGGCCTCACAAGTCTAAAGAAAACAAATGTGCTGAGTCAGGATGTGAATGTTGTACCAGTTATCACTATCGGTAACTATGAATTGGCAGTGGTGCACCACTTCACATACCTGGGGTCTACCATCAACAACAATCTCTCTCTGGACACAGAAATTGGCAGAGTACCTTTGCCCACCTCACAAATTGTGTTTGGGGAAACTTCAAACTCACACCGAAGACCAAATCTGTGGTATATAATATCTGCATCATCAGCACAGCATAGAAAACCTATGCTAAGCAAGAAAGAAAGTTAGTACCTTCCATCAACAGTGTCTATGCCACATCCTCTGTATTTTGTGAAAGGACAAAGTGACAAAAGTCAAGGTGTTGTCACATGATGGCCTTCAAAGCATGTATACACTGCTTATACAGTGCAGACTAAGCTGGCTTGGCCATGTCCGCCACATGGAAGATGGTTGCACCTCGAAAGATATCTTCTACTGAGAACTGGCAGATGGTGAAGAGCAGTTGGGTGATCACAGCTGAGGTTCAAAGATGTGTGCATGAGAGGGCACTGGACATAAATCCAGCAACCTGGGAGCATGAAGCTGCCGTTCACACCAAGTGGCGATGCTCTCTATGGCGCCACCTCAGATTGGGTGAAAAGTATCTCTCATGGCAAGCAGAAGAGAAGAGAAAACTTTTGATAGGAACACCAGGAAAATAAACAGCTGAGCTGTCACCTCAGTGGCTCATTCCCATAGTCAGTTATGACTGAAGGGGCTATTATTATTATTGGTAAACATGAATCATTTTGGTCAATGTTGCTCCAGCACAGGTGTCTAAACAGACCAAAACTTTGAGCATTGCTTCAAAGTCTTAAGAGTTAAAATCTTGTCTCATCATCTCATCTCAGCCCGTAACCCGTCATGGGTCGTAGGGGTGCCATGGTGGAAGCATCAGCAGACAGGGTCCTCCACTGCTCTCTATCCTTGTCTAACAGTGATTTACTTGTGTCTCGGTATAGTGAGAGTGAGTCAGGACTGAGCTGTCATTTTCATTGTGGTGTTTTTTTGTTTTGTTTTAATTCAGAAGATAGTTTGACTGTGTTCACTGCAGTGTGAAAGATGTGGTGACAAGAGGAAGATTTGGATCTGTGGGTCACATAAAAATTGACAATAAAAGAAGGAAAAAATGGCATATCTGAGTAATGTGCCATTTTATGATGATTATTGCTTAAGTGTATTCAGGTGTTAAAGTAAAAATATGCAGTATATCTTAATGGTCTTAAAATGAACCTGTCACATGCTCATTCATTGCTTTCAGCTTGAAAGAAATATGGAAGCTAATGCCACAGGTCTATTTACAGAAATAAAGCAGAAAACAGACTTTAAGGTATGTAAAATGTTAATAAAGTAGCTTTAATGATATTGATGTGGATTTTCAGAGAAGTAATATTTGTGTTGCAACATGTTGGATATGTAAATATATTATTTTGGCCAGTTTCAAGTGAGCTTTTTCAGAATTTATAGTGGTCTCTACGGTTGCTTCATGTCTTTGCCTTCTCAGAGCATTCATTCTATGGGACATAGATGGTCTGTTAGTCTCTTGAATTTTTCAGCTTGTAGCTGAGCCCTGCTTTTTCTTCTATCTTTCCTTGGCTGGGGGCATGTAATCTTTTTGAGTTTTTTTAATAGGTGTTGTCTTCATGCCGTCGTTGTAATTCTCATTGCTTGATTTTGGAGTCTGCTGATTTTATCCTTTGACTTAATTGCTGTTGCCCATGCTGCAGTGCCATACTCTAGGAATGTTCTCACTCGCCCAGTGTATAACATCTTGAGCACTCTCTCATCTGCACCCCAAGTTGTTCCAGCAAGGTTTTTCATAATTACCATTCTTTGCATTGCTGTCATTCAGTTTATGTCAACTTATTTTTCCAAGTCAGACAGCAATCAAAAGTAATGCCTGGGTAGTTTGGATTTTCATTTAAATGTAGATTTTCTCCATTTTTACACTAGTTTGGAGCTCTGTGGTTTATTCGAGAGGGAACTTTGAAGTTTTGTAAGGTTTGTAATCTTTTCTTGCCCCTCTGGGAATGGATTCAGTGGCTGCTTGAAGTATGGCTTTGTATAGGCTTTCGATCATCGAGTCTTTATTGCTGTGCTGTTTGATAATGGTTTCAGAAAACCTATCTGTCAACATTGTAACCTTGTCCCTTTCAGCTCATTGATAGTTCTATCGAGGAAGTAGTTTTACTTCCTGCGGAACAAATTCCATATTTATGACTAGCTTTATGTGTTTATGATCACTACCTGCTAGCTGATCAAGCTCATGTCTGTCATTTTTGTGTATGATGTCCCCTGTGGAAAAGGCTTGATCTGGAGTGGAAATAGTGTGCAATCTTCTGGAGTAAAAACTGGGGTTGTCATCGGGACTGTTGATTAGGTGAAGATTTGTATCTATCTCTCAGTCCTGCTTTTAATCCTTCTATTATTCGCAGGCATCAGTTTATGAAAGTCTAGTTTTTTGGTTGTTTTTGTTGCTCCTCATGTTTCAGAGCCGTATAGTAGGACTGACTTGACATTTGAGTTGAAGATTCTTTCTTTTATGTTGGACTTTATTTCTCTTGATCTCCATATATTTGACAGTGCAGGAAAAGCATCTCTTGCTTTCTGTATTGTTATTTTGATATCATTGCCTGTCCCTCAAACTTTGTCTTTATTGCTGCCAAGATATGTTTATGATTCTAAATCTTGCGGTGGTGTTTTTTTTTTTTCAGTTCCACTTTGTTATCATTTCCTGCATTTACTCTCATTATCTTTTGTTTTTTTAATTTCCTGTGTATTTTCAGACCCACTTGCTGTGACCTCTGATTGATTATGGAAGCATAGTGATACGGGTACCAGGTTCTTCAGGGGTAACCTCTTTAGGTGGCTTATTCATATACAATATTAGTGTCATGGAAGCTTGGCAGTATTAACATGCGAGCACTGCTGAAAAGCCAGTGTCACTGGGTATGGTCCCGTTCAGATCCCTTGTCTGGCCCGTACACTTGCAACATGATAAACACAGTCCAAAGGCCTGATTGGACAATTCAATATATCTTTTAATTGGACATATCACAGCTCCATTCTTGCAACAAGAGAGTAGATGCATGCACACAAGGCATTAGTATGACGGTCTATATATCTTAGCAGTACAGTCCCGTCCTTAGGAAATATGTCGTTGACATCTTCCAACACATTTATTTAATAATATGTCGCTCACGTTCTCAAAAGTATCCACGGTCAAACCTGCATAATAAAGAAGCTAGCATTACACACGGAGGTGTATGCGTAATCCAGCTGATGGTACAACATACTACAGATCGTGGAAATATAACTCTCTGGAGCAGACACCATATAAGCTTCCGCCACCATGAAAGACACACAGCCCAACTCACAGAAAGGAATGCTTGCTTGGCCCACATAAAGACTTAACGTCTGCCAACAATAGCGAGCAGAAGATAATGACGTCACTTCCTAAAACCAAGGACAACAGTCCATAAACAAATCAACCAGGAAGTGATCGTCAAAAACCAATGTTATGATATTTACACATAACATTTACTCCCCCCTCCTCTTAAATAATGAAAAGGAACTTTTCATTATTTCCGTGGCAAAGACCACAATATCACTGGAGTAGCCAGATGACAATATCAACTCTTAAAGTTGTCACAATTCCTATAGCACCCAGATCTATGCTTCATAGTAGACAATTAAACACGCAAGGTGTGGAATTTAGTAATGTAATTACCAAACCCATTGCCTATATAGAAGACAAATCTTTTGACACAAATGTGAGGTAACCACAGTAAATATAAGGCAACATGTGCAAAGAAATTAATATATGTCAGTCAAAGCACTCATACAGCACACCATGTCAAAAACACCTGTTGTCAAGTCAGTAATATGAGTACTTTAGTCTCTAAATGCAATGCATAAATATCAAATAATAGAGACAATAGATCATACGAGGCAGACAAATCAATTCATAATGAGTGACTGCGACAATATGTCACAATAGTAATCACTGTGTGTAATTCAGTAATGTAATGTTGTGACTTGAATATGTCAATGTAATGTATTGTGAAGATATACTATGTGATATATGAACACAATAAAGTAATAAATTCCAATGTGTTTGTAACACTCATGTGGTTTACCTTAATCACAAATTAACTAATTAATGTTCGTTAATAGTTAATGTCACTGTTTACAATTTATACTTCTTGATTCCACGTCATTTGAATAAAACATATTCAGGAAAAAGTTCATCAAAGTATGTTGTTTTCACTTATTTTGAATGTCCATGATTGTTTACTATGTGATAGGAATATTTCTGAAAAGCCCTGTTAGCTATTATAACAATCTTCATTTTCCATGTCAACATTGAGAAGCAATCTATTTGTTGTTTCCCCTTTGGAATATACACGATAGTCATTTCCTAGTTACTTCCCTTATTTCGCTTGTAGAAGTCAATTTTCAGCAAATGTTAATAATTAATTCAAGAAATATGTCTTGCACGAAACAAGTTGCAATCATACGCTGCAAGTAGCAATTTTACACCATGCATGTGGTAAATAGGTAATGTCTTTGAACCACAGTATACAAGTCATTATACTGAACGTAATGATGTATGAGTTCATTTTAAATGTACAGAAAAACATCATCATCATGTGGCTTGGCGAACTGTTTGTAGTTTTGCACCTTGTTTCTGTACATGAAGATGCATTTTTGCAGTGAATCTTGAAACATGAGATACAACTTCATTATATGGAATGTGCAATAGTTCACATGAACACGCAGTTATGTCTGTATTCTTGACCTTTTAAGTTGATAACAACGTATGTCCATCAGTTACATATGAGTTTGAGTCCCATCTGAAGTATTTGCAGGAGATAATGGATGTTTCATGCATTGAGAAAGTACATCCGCCAATATATTCTGGCTGCCCTTGATAGGTTTAATTTCATATTCATACGGCTGCAAGGCTAAGGATGCTCGAGCTGCCCTTTTGTTCTTGAATTGTGCTGTTTTGAGATAGGATAATGTGCGCTGATCTGTCTCTAGCGTAAAGCGTGCTCCCAAAAGGTATCTTTGCAACTTGGAAAAACAGAACACCACTGCCAGGAGCTCTCTTTCAATGATGGGGTATCGTTGCTCCGTAGGTGTCAGTTTCCTGCTTACGTAAAGTCTGGGGTGTAGACAGCCTTCCCATTCCTGCATTAACGAGCTACCAATAGAAGCCTTTGACGCATCGACCCTGAGAGTAAAAGGTTTGGAAGGATCAGGCAATCTCAAGATTGGCATATTGGAAAATAAACATTTAAGAGAATTTAAAGACCCATCACATACATGAGTCCAAATGACTCTATTTGGAGAATTTTTTTTCACCAGAGATGACAACACTGACGTTAACTCTGCAAAATTAGGTAAAAATTTACGATAGAAGTTAAGTAAACCGAGGAGACTCCTTACTTGCTTTTTATTTTTAGGAATATCAAGATTTAAAATCCTTGAAATAGTCGAATCCTCTGGTTTTAAGAAACCACCTCCCACCTTATGTCCTAAAAATGAAATCTCTTTAAATCCAAGTTTAGTTTTAGATGGACGTGCAGACAAATTGTGTAGACGTAAAGTATGCAACAAAGATTGGATACCTGCTAGGTGTTCATCCCATGATCGATGAAACAGACAAATGTCATCTATGTATGTAATAAGATCTTCTATGTCAACAAAGAGTCTCCGCATCATGCGAACAAAGGTCGCAGGAGCATTTACTAAACCAAAAGACATATAGTTGAATTGGAATAGTCCTAGAGGTGTTGCGAAGGCAGTATAAGGCTTGGATCTCTCCGATAATGGCACTTGCCAATAGCCTTTAGATAGGTCGAATTTAGTAAAGAACGTAGCTGAAGCTAACCTATCCAATAATGATTCTAAGAGAGGTAATGGTTCCGCATCTTGTATTGTTACAGAATTTAACCTTCTAAAATCTATGCATATGCGAATAGATTTATCTTTTTTTCGGATTAAAACCATTGGAAAATTATAAGGTGAATGCGATGGAGAAATGATATCTAATTTCACCATCTGTTCTAATTCATCCTTAACTTGAGACTATAAGTGCATCGGTATAGGATATGGTTTCAACTTAATAGGTCCGAAATCAGTAAGGATGATATCATGTTTGATGATATCAGTATGTCCTGGAACATCTGTAAGGACATCAGAGAAAGATAGTAGTAAATGAGTAACTTGTTCTTTCTGATAAGAAGTGAGAGTTGGTGATATAGAAACATCCTTCCAACTCTCAGTGGCTAAGACATGAACACTTGGTAACACCAAAAGTGATTCATCACCATCAGACAAGTTAGAATTTTCCTCCTGTATTACAGTTAAAGAAGAATGATGATTGACAGATTCGTCCAGAGCTTCAAAAACTGGCCTAAGATGTGGTGGACGAGTGTGAAACTGCTGCAACATATTGATATGACAAGTTTTCTCCTTCCCATTTATTGAAACAATATAATCAACATCAGACAGTTTCTCCACAATCTTATAAGGTCCTCTCCAAGATACAAGTAATTTGTTATCTTTATTAGGTAGTAGCACATATGCTTCATCACCAGGCCATAATTGGCGTAATTTACAGTTCTGGTTGGCAAACAACCTAGCCTTAAGCTTTGCCTTTTCAGATGAATCTACTGCTATACGGCATGCGTCAATTATTTTCTTTCTTAGATTGACCACATATTGGTATGAGGTTTGAACCTCCTCATTCATATCTGCACCAATCAATAGCTGTTTCAATATTGACATTGGGCCTCTGGGTTTTGCGCCAAACACCAACTCAAAGGGAGCAAAGCCAGTATGCTCATTTTTAATTTCTCTATAAGCAAATAAAATTGCTGGCAAAACTCTGTCCCAATTTTGTGGATATTTCATGGTAACCTTATGTAGCATTTGCTTTAGTGTCCTATTTAGGACTTCAATTTTACCATTTGATTGTGGGTGATAGATTGAACTAAGAGATCTCTCAATCCCAAACATTTCCATCACCTGCTTCATAGCATCTGAAACTAATTGTTTTCCCCTATCAGATAAAATATTTTCAGGAAAACCCAGACGACTAAAAATCAAAAATAATGCATCAGCAATATCTACCGTTGTAATAGTTTTAAGAGGTATTGCTTCAGGCCACAGTGTGCACATATCAATGCACGTCAACACGTATTGATGACCTCTAGCTGAAGTTACCTTTAACGGGCCAATAATGTCAATGGCCATCTTTGCGAAGGGCCGCAAAGAAATATCTGCTGCCTGAATAGGAGCATCATGTTTTGGTCTTCTAGTTGCTAGACTTTGGCACACTGTACAAGTGCGACAAAAAGATTTCACATCTTTGGTCACTCCCAGCCAAAAGAAGTGTGACAAAACTCTGTTTTGTCCTAGCAACTCCTAAATGTCCAGCACATTCAATATCATGTGCATGTCGTAAAACAAATGGACGAAAACAAGCTGATACCATAATTTGCTTTTTTATAGAATTATCATGTTGATAGTTTCTAACTAAAATGCCATTTTTCATAGTGTACCAGTGTTTTGCATTGTCATCAAATATTACATCATCTAAATGAGCAATGCGAAAAAATTTTCTTAACACATTAACTACAAAATAATCACATTTGAACCGCAAGCCCCTCAGAATGCCAATCTAATTTTAGTAATAAAACGAATGAAAAATGTATTGAAACACTTTCTGATCTGGTTTGAGATTTTAAGTTGCCACCGGAAAACAAATTCCCAAAGCATGGTTGTTGTAGAACACTGGAAAATTGATATTATGTTCATATTTTTCAGCGTTTTGGGTTAGTTACCAAATCATGTAAAACTGTTTACCGTGGCAACTAGTGATAGGACTACAAAAAATGTGTATACATCTCGTCTAATGGATGAATAGGATAGAAACGTGTTTCAACAATTGACTGATAGATCTAGCGACGAGGACAAGAGTGAAAACGGTGTGCACATTGATTGAAATTGTGATTTTGATAGAGATGGGGCGCAAGCAGTTATAATTGTGAAAATATTGCATGTCCTCGGCCATCGGAGGGCCTTGAAATAGCAACAACTTCTATTAGAGTTACAACTGGTGTTTATTGTAATAGTACATTCATTTATCTTTAAAATGACGTGTAATTCATAAAAATATGTAAACAATTACGAAAACTACAGCTTACTTTGTGCAAACACCTACAGGATGAAAATGGGGAAAAAATTTAATTCGGCCACAGTGTGTTTTTCAATTCAGTAGTTAATGTGTTAAGGAAATATCATCCTTTTGTCTTTGTATAAAGGTTTCCTTATCAATGAGTTCCACCTGGAAAATATCATCATCATTATTATTGTCAACATTTATTACCTGACCATCCTCAGTAATTACCTGACCATCCTCAAATATTCACACTAAGAACAATTGTAGAAGAATCAGTGGAAAGGCAATCGCCACTTATTATCACCTTCGTCGATTTTCAAAAAGCCTTTGATAGTCTACACCGCCCATCATTGTGGAAGATACTTACAATCTATGGTTTTCCAACAAAATATGTGAATATAATCAAAGCGCTATATGACAATGCAAGATGTTGTGTTAGAACAAATAAAGGGAATACAGAATGGTTTACAGTAGAAACAGGGGTGAAACAAGGCTGTATTATGTCACCACTACTTTTTGGAATAGCTATTGATTGGGTTATGAGAAACTATACCCACAATGAACAATTGGGTATAAAATGGACAAATGGAAAATTCCTGGGGGACCTGGATTTCGCAGATGATGTAGCATTCTTAAGTTCAACACCAAGACAATCCCAAGAAGCAATAAATAATTTGTGTCATCTCTCGGTTAAAATAGGTCTCCAAATAAATGCCTCTAAAACTAAAGCTATGAACTTTTCTAACGAGACCTTTGATATCATCTTGAACGGGGAAAAACTACAGAAAGTTGAAAGTTTCAATTATTTAGGCAGTAAAATGACTCAGGATGGTGACACAACAAGAGAAATCCATACTAGAATTGCTTTGGCAGCTAGCGCCTTCAATAGATTATCTAACTTTTGGAAATTACGATCATTGAATATACATACCAAGCTTCGTCTGTTTAATTCAAATGTTATCTCAGTGTTAACATACGGCTGTGAGAGTTGGAAAATAACAAAATCATTGGAGAACAAGCTGAATACATTCGAGAACAAATGTCTTAGAAAACTCATGAACATCAGTTGGAAAGAATTCAAGACTAATCGACAAATAAGAGAAGACTCTAGGCAGAAATATGTCTCCGACTATATAAGGAAAAGACGATGGTCATATATCGGTCATGTCCTACGAATGCAAAACAACAGAATACCACTACAGGCGCTCACTTGGGTTCCTGAGGGTAAGAGGAAAAAAGGAAGACCAAAAGAAACACTCAGAAGAACAATAATAAGAGAAGGAAGAACGTTGGGCCTAAATAATGTGCAAGAGCTAAGAGGAGTGGCGTCACAACGAACAACCTGGAGAGCACTGGTTTCTGCCTTATGCGCCGTGTTTGGTGCTTAAAGAATTTATTATTATTATTATCCTCAGTAATCCCTTGATTATAATGATTTTCATTATCATTACTATTTTCATCTCCTTCTTCTTCTGAAGCAATTTCTTCACTTATGTCCTCAGGTAACACATTAACATGTGGTATGTGTTTATCCATTTGAGCACGAGCCTGAGCTCTGGTAGTTACAGCATTAGAACATATGAAATGTTGTTGCTCCCATTTTTCCAATATCCTCTTTTGTACATTCATGAATATTTGAAATGTTTCCTAAAATTATTCCAGCAATTGGGTTCTCCAAGAGGCATACAAGTGTTCTTCCAGTGAAGTATGGAGTATCTAAGAATACCTCTGCTGTTGGAAAGTACTCAACTGTACCTCCAATAGTGATGCATTTGATCTCTTTTCCAGTATAATCTGATTGGTCAACTAACGCTCTGTGTACACCAATAGTAGTTGCCCCTGTATCCCTTAATAAAGATACTAATTGATTATTGACAAAACCTTTGTTAAGTATCAATGAACCAGTATTCTCGAACAATGACATTACTGGCAAAGGATGACCGCACAATAGTCATGGTACACCTTGTGGCTGAAATAATGAATTGCAGTTAGTGCAGTTGTTACTGTTGGATAAATCCACACTACAAGAATTAGCATGTGCTACAATATTATCATAATTATGATTATTATCAACATCATGAACAACAGTATTTGTGCATTCAGAGTTTCTAGATTGCCTAGCATTGTTATTATGATAAGACCCTCTGTTGTTGTTATGATAATCATTATCTCTGTAAAAAGATTTCTGTCCTCTACCTGATTTAAAGCTATATCCTCCTCTGTTCTGCCACTCATTTGATCTAAATGATGCTTGTGGATAATAACCTCCATCATTATATGAATTATAATTTCTTTGAGGTTGATATTTGTTAAAGTTGTACCTACATAAATAATTGCCATGGTTATGTGACTGATTTACTCTGTGATTTTTGTCAATACTACTAGATCTATATCTAGGTGCATTGTCATTAAAGGACCTGGCAGACGCAGCTGGCAGTGAATCTTTAATATTGTTTTTGCTAAGTATTCTATTAGGATGTGCCACTTGATATTGGCGACCGATGGTTTCTAGCTTTGTCAAATTCTCTGGTTTTCTTTCTTGTAAAAATGCAAGAAAATCCAAACTAACAGAAGACAATACTTTGTCTCTTAAAATTAAATCTGACAATCCATCAAAAGTCTTTTCAATTTTGGATAATTCAATCCATCTAGAAAAATTTATTTTTGAAGCTGAAATAAATTCAGTAAAGTCTTTACCTGAATCTGGGAACAGTGACTTAAATTTTAATCTGTAACCCTCTTCATCCAATTGGTACTTTTTAAGTAGCATAAGTTTAACAGCATCATAATCTTTTCTAGTCTGGTCATCTAAAGTAGAGACTGCAGTTAATGGTTCACCCACTAATAAATTCATAAGTCTACTGGACCAAGTAGTTTTTTTCAATTTTAAACTCTTCACAATATGTCTCGTATCTATTCAAGAAGCACGAAATATCGTCAATGGATGCATTAAATTTCGGCAAATTAATCCTGACACCAGTAAAATTATCCTTGTTTTTACCTTCACTCAATATAGGATTTACCTGTGGTTGTTGTAATTTTAATTTTTCAAGTTCTATCTCAGCCAATTTTATTGCTTGTTGAGATTTTATCTCTTCTTGAGATCTAGCATAGGCTAATTTTTCCATTTCCAGAGCCATTTCTTCTGATCTTCTTTTCTCAATTAATTCTTCTTGTCTTCTTTTTTCAGACAATTCTATTTCTTCTTTTCGGAGTTCTTCTTGTCTCCTTTCCTTTTTTCTTGTCTCTTTATTTTCTTGTCTATATACTCCCGTAAAGCTGGTCCCTCCAGACCACAATCTTTCCCAATCTTCAATAAATCTTTTAATGAAGTCATGGTTACTGCTTATTGTGATTATCACTATGAACACAATATTTTAACTTTTATGTATATGAATATGTCAGCAAAATATTCAATACCTATTCCACCAATCTCATACATCTCTTCAAATGCAATGACCTATATATAAATAGATGCAAGTTATGGAGCAAAGTAAAAGAAAAATACCACGATACAAATGAGATGACAAGATACAAGATTAAGAGCTAACCAAAGAAAATTCAAATATTCAACTAAGGATTAAATATATAAATTGTATAACGAATAATTGAACTAGTGCTCTAATACATCAAAGACAAGACAGAACACATTTCACAACAATGATGACATCTATGAAATAAATGATAGTCAGATGAGAAGAACAATTTACAAACAATAATGTAACAAACTGAATAAAATATTACAATGGACTGGATTATGAATACAAACAATAGATATACATGACTACACAACTAGACAAAAATCGGATCTGGTCAATTCAATGAGGCAGTATCACACACAGCAATGTAAGCCGGCTCCTCACTATGAATTATACAGATGCTTGACCTATAGAACGCCCATTTCTTTATAAACCTGTCGAAACGGTATGAATAAAGAGATGGGTCCCTCCTACCGCCCACTATGATACAAACAGATCGACATAATGATCACACACATAGTGAAAAAAATATTCTGGCAAACAGATCTCATTTAAACTCAAGCTGCATGTATCAATAAATACACTTATCTGTTTATCCAGAAAAAACTTCCTCCTGGATTCTCCTCCAAGTAAGGAACGTTGACAAGTATGTAAAATAGACCCAGGTTAGGCCTAGCACTTGCTACTGCTGACTTCAAAGGACATCGCTCTGGTCCGACATTCACGTAGACATTTCACCATATTCAGCCCACATCATAATCTTGGCTGTTGACATTGAAGTAGTATGTCTTTCTCTTGCTAGACGACGACTTTGAGGCACACAGGAAAATAATTATTCATATAAAGTCTCTTCCATAGTTCAAGCAAATGTGCAGACGATACTTGCCGCCATTTTGAAAAACTTGAATTTTTTAGCTTGGCCGGATATTTCAAATCCTTAGGCATTGGCCCCCATTGATACGGGTACCAGGTTCTTCAGGGGTAACCTCTTTAGGTGGCTTATTCACATACAATATTAGTGTCATGGAAGCTCGGCAGTATTAACATGCGAGCACTGCTGAAAAGCCAGTGTCACTGGGTATGGTCCCGTTCAGATCCCTTGCCTGGCCCGTACACTTGCAACATGATAAACATAGTCCAAAGGCCTGATTGGACAATTCAATATATCTTTTACTTGGACATATCACAGCTCCATTCTTGCAACAAGAGAGTAGATGCATGCACACAAGGCATTAGTATGACGGTCTATATATGAGGGACGGTCAAAAAGTAATGCCTCGTAATTTTTAATTTCATTCAATAGGCAAGAAAACAGATAAAATTCACATTGAAATGTAGCCCCAAGTCTGAACTTCAAAAATTTATTTCTCAATGTTGTCTCCGTTATTTGTTACAGTTTTTGTCCATCTTCTCACAAGGGCATGTATCCCCGCACGGTAAAAATTTGTGTCCTTTTTCCTAAACCACTGGCGTACGGCGTGTTTAAGGGTCTCGGTGTCCTCAAAGCGATGTCCGCGAAGATCTTCTTTCAGTGATCCAAACAGATGGAAGTCTGAAGGTGCAAGATCGGGACTGTAAGGGGGATGTGGTAATAATGTCCAGCCAGATTCTGCAATCGCATCAATGGTGCGTTTAGCGGTGTGTTGCGTGGCATTATCGTGCAACAGTAGTGCAGTTCTCTGATCTTTTAATGGGTAAAGTCGCCGAAGACGACCTCTAAGCTTCTTCAAAGTTTCAATGTAACGGTCTGCATTCACGGTGTTTCCCTGTTCCAAGAATTCGAGAAGAATCACACCCTTCTCATCCCAAAACACGGAGGCCATAACTTTCCCTACAGATGGTGAACTTTTGAACTTCTTTCTTGTCGGCGATGTTGTCTGTCTGTCAACATTCTGGGGACCCACCGTGCACAAACTTTTGAATAACCCAAGTCTTTAATGATGTTCTGGATACTGCCTTTACTAATGGACAACATGGAAGAAAGTTCATCCAGTGTTACCCGACGGTCACCACGAATGATGCCATCAACTCGATGAATGTTGTGTGGAGTCACTGCGGTAGACGGACGGCCAGTCCGCTTTGCGTCAGCCATTGAGGATTGACCTACTTCAGCTTCGTCACAACGATGTACCCAACGTCAGACAGTGCTAACATCCACTGTTGAATCTCCATAAACATTCTTCAAACGTTCGTGGATGCGAATTGGGTCTCACCTTCAGCATTGAGGAATTCTATGACATAACGTTGTTTTAACCGAACATCTTTGGCAGCCATTTTTAAACTGTTACAGTGGTGCCACCTGTTACTGAAACAGGTTGGTAATGCTATACAGTGCAGAAGAGTGTTTGAGGAATCCTGCTAAATTTACAAATTGCACACCGATGCAGTATTTACATACATAACAAATAGGAGGCATTACTTTTTGACCTTCCCTCGTATCTTAGCAGGACAGTCCCGTCCTTAGGAAATATGTCGTCGACATCTTCCAACACATTTATTTAATAATATGTCACATTCTCAAAAGTATCCACGGTCAAACCTGCATAATAAAGAAGCTAGCATTACACACGGAGGTGTATGCGTAATCCAGCTGATGGTACAACATACTGCAGATCGTGGAAATATAACTCTCTGGAGCAGACACATACATAAGCTTCCGCCACCATGAAAGACACACAGCCCAACTCACAGAAAGGAACGCTTGCTTGGTCCACATAAAGACTTAACGTCTACCAACAATAGTGAGCAGAAGATAATGACGTCACTTCCTAAAACCAAGGACAACAGTCCGTAAACAAATCAACCAGGAAGTGATCGTCGAAAACCAATGTTATTATATTTACACATAACACATAGTATATGACTCTGTAGCACATAGTCACAAGATTAAATTAGATAGAATTCAGCACCAAGCATTATGTACAATTGCAGGAGCAATCAGATCAACATCAAGTGGTGCTCTGGAGGTGGCCTTAGGAATCCTCCCTTTGGAACTTTGGAGAAAGGAACTAAGACTAAATTACATGACCAAAATTAGGTTGGACAAGACATCCCGCTTTTCCAGCATTTCCTAGATATCAATTCACAACTCAGAATAGGTTTATGAATGCCAGTAGATACCCGACAGGTTTGAAATGCATGGATGAAATAGTACAATTGGATAACCTAAATGCATCAGTGGCGTCTCTGGCCTAATGGATATGAACGCAGTTTCATAATCCAGATATACCAGGTTCGAAACCTGCTGCAGGTGGTTTGGTAGCAGATCACTTTGTGTGGATTTTTAACAATGGTATAAGCGCCGTACCGTTCAGAAAGCAATGGCAAACTACTGAATGAAAAAAATTGCCTAGAAAAATCACAAACAGCCAATAAAAGCTGGGGTTGATTGCCACGTCCTGTAAAGGATAAGCATCTAACTTTAACTTTAAATGCATTAGTTAATAACAGCAGTATTTACAAGCCAGTGGTACGACGCTGTGAACTTAAAAAACCAGATACCGACTACTACTTGGCAGAGATAATTAATAAAACAACTGATATGGCAACTATCAAACACAAAGCCTGGAAATATATTCAACAAATATCAAAGGAAAGTATTAAAGTATACACAGATGGATCTAAGGGAAAAGATAACAAATTTGGGGAAAGGAATTTATATTACCATGTTGCAAATGGTGAAAGGATACAGTATAACTGATACTACATCTATTTTCATGGCAGATGTGGTTGCAATTCTGAAAATTCTGGAAATATTCGTTAACAAGCCTCCTCATAAATTAACAATATTAACAGACTCACTTTCAGCTATTCAAGCTATAAGAAACTTACGAGAATGCAGTAGACCTGATATAGCTGAAGAAATATTACAGACAAATACTTACTTGTGCTCCTGAGGATGCTCTGTATTATAGCTTGGATACCTTCAGATGTCGGCATAGAAGGAAATGAAAAGGCAGATAAAGAAGTTAATAAAAATAAAAATAAAAGGAACCAAATAAATGTAGGGATGAGTAATGCAGAGATCAAAAGCTTAATTAAAAGAATAATAACTGATGAATAGACAGAGTGGGATGGAAGCCTGAAGGTCAGACATGCATATAAATTGTTCAAGACTCCAACGAGAACGTGTCAGGTATCTAGAGAACTAAAAATTCCTAGCAATAAGAAACTTCTTAGACTGCATCTAGGAGTGGGATAATTTAAAATAGAAGAACCTTACGTTGCAGAATGTCTAGAGAAAAATAATATAGAGCATTTCCTGCTAAAATGTAGGAAGTATGAATAACAGAGAAAACCGATATTAGATTATTTGCAGGCATGCAATTCATCTATAAATGTGGAACAGGTGTTGAGCATAGATAGACCTAGATAATTGCACAATACAGTAAAACAGTATATAACAAGAACTAAAATTAATATATAAAAATCAATTATGGTTTGAGGATATGGGGTATTCTGATAGAATAATCGTGTAGGTGATGGCATACAAGTATGATTGTTGAATTTGTTGTAATATCGGACATCTCCAGGCTTTCTCACCCCCTTCCATCTTGTTGACAGCAGGGCAGTTGTGAGAGACTTTACTTTGTTTGTTTGTTTTCTTGTTTGTATTAGCTTGTTTTTTTATTTTTTATTGTTTGTTTCTTGAAAAGGGAGTATCTCACACAAAATGATTTGCACAATTTTGGGTTTGATTTATTATATGTGGACTGAGTGATGGCAGAGTAAGATACTATATTTGGATATCAGTAATCTGATTTTAGTCTTTAATTTATCACAATATATGTCCTAATTATAAACCATTGAGGGTTGAATGGGATACTTAAAAAAAATCAGCAAAATCTAGATCATCCAGCTGTTTAGTCGGATTCCACTGGATTCCACTTCTGTTGTGTTGTTGATGTTTTCATAACCCAATCTAGTAAAGAAATGGAGACAACAGTCATCTCTGTCACACTCCTTTTCTTATCCCAAAAGGTTCTGTAAGTTGTTTTTCATGAAGAACTCTGCATGTCATGTCTTCATAAGTTTCCGTTATTAAATTAATCTTCATGGGAATTCCATAATGCCTCATCAGTTTCCAAAGTGATTCTCAGTCTACATTATCAAATGCCTTTTTATAGTCTACAAGTCCAATATAAAGAGATAAGTTTCATTCTAGACTTTGTTCTACTATTATTCTTAATGTGACTATTTGATCTGTACAGGATCTGTTTTGCTTAAAACTTGCTTGTTCATCTTTCAGTTGTTTGTCTTTGGGCTCTTTTAATCTCTCCAGTATGATCCAGTTTAATATTTTTCCTGGCACTGATAGTAACAGTATTCCTGTATAATATGTACACTCTTATAAACCTCCTTTTCTAGGCAGCTTAACCAGATATCCTTCCTTCCATCAGCTGATATTTCTTCTTTCTCCCAGACTTTTGCAAGTAATTTGTAGAAACTCTCTGTGGCAGTCATATGCTTTGATGACTTCTGCTGGAATGCCATCTGGACCACTTTTCCATCTTGAAGAAGCTTTATGGCATTCTTTATTTGAATATTTATGTCTTCAGTGGTCTTTCACAATTAATCTGTAGCTCAACTTCTTCTGGCTGGGTGTTGGGAGGATTTAGAGGAGCTAGTCTATTGAACATACTGGTATTGTCACAGCGATATGTTCGCCGAAATATCAGGTTGGTTACGTTGAGAGTGACAACATTGATATGATGTAAAAACCCGTTTGGTCAGCTGACTGGAAGGGAAGTGAAAACGAATTTAGGTGCAAAAAGCAGTCTAGTTCTGGCCAGCGTCCGGTGCAGGTTGCCTTTATGTTCCCTGTCAGCATTTTTGCTGGGAAGTGTATGCCATGGTTGTTCAGTTATAGTGCTTGCCATTTCTTCATGCGGTGTGGATTAAATTGCATAATTCTAGAGTGATGGTGTATTATCTAGTGGCATTTCCTTAGGCCGTTGATGATGAGTCATTTGTGATTAAGTATTGCCTTATCGTAGTACAGAGCCGCGGTAGCATAGTGGTTAGTGCACTGGTTTCCTAACGCAGTGGTCTATGGTTCGATCCCCAGATGAGGCGGGAATTTTTTAGGCCACAAACGGCTCCTGGGTCGACCCAGCCCCAAATGGGTACCAGAGCATCTCTGGGAAGGTTAAGGCGGCCGGCGTGATGCCGACCACATCACCCCTAGTGTGCCGACGGTCAAGATAATATGGGCCTAACACCATATTCCCAATATGCCTAAATGGGCGTGTAACGGGTTCCTTTACCTTTTTTTATCGTAGTACAGGATTTCGCCGATGAGCGAAAGTCGTTGTGATGTTCACTCGGTAGGGACATACCAGTGGTTATGATACTGATAGATTAAGTTGTTGGCTATTGCAAGTTGTATTGGCATTTAAATTGAGTTGTATTTCATATGTATTGCTAGCCATGTGTGGCTTCCCTGTGTGCAGTTGTTAATAAAAGGGAACCTACCTGTTAAAGGTGTTAAACTTACTCATTGTCAGCCATCTGATGTTGTGGTCGTACTCTTAGATAATGAGCTTATTATTATTAGTATTATCCATATGATGATGGTGATAAATCCACAATATTAATGGTCTTGACAGGTATGCAGGAGATTTAAAAATGGTTTATATCTTGTAGAAACTGGTCCATAAGCAGGCAGCATCAGGGGCCTTGTGGTGGTAATAGAAAAACTTAATGTAAACAGGGCATACAAAAATATCAAGCTATATTTAGCCGTATGTAAATCACAAGGAAATGAGTGGAAGATAATCATTACCTTTCAGCTCCATAAAGAGCAGAGACTTTCAACAAATCACAGCAAACCTTCCTATCCTATACCAGCTGGGGGGGGGGGGGTTATTTCTGTGTTTTGTTATCCATTTCACGACTGTCTCCAATTCCCTTCTCCATGCTTTTTAGTCTCTCTTAACCTCCTCTTATGTTCTGAAGATAACACCATTTATTCTGTGTTCATTTTCTTGGTTTCTGTTCCCTCCCAGCTTGTTATATTTAAGGGGGTGCACGGTAGTGAAAAATTGGGTTTCAGGCAGGCCTACAAAATATAGATTTTTTACTTTTGAGCTTATTTTATTAAATAATTGTCACGTGGCTTCTTACCCAAAATTGATGCTGTAGCTTCACCTTGCTCCACCCTGCTCTTAGCTGTCTTGGGTATTTTTATATTTGTTAAAAATTCTGCTTGCTTTTTCTATAATGACTAATGATAGTTTTATTCTCATTATAACCAGTCTCCAGCATGAATAAATGCTGATGGTGGTAGGTCATACGGCCACAATAACAACTTCCAGCATGAGAATAGAGGTCGAGGCTGTTGCTGCAGCCTTAAGGTGGATAACTGAAACTTCATTAACAAAGGCTATCATTATGTCAGACTCTCAGTCCATGCTTTGGAAGGTTCAAAGTGGTTGGTTGCGGCATGAATGGAAAACATTCATAGAAGCTTCCAGTCTACAAGAGCTGGTGTGGATATACTGTCCTGGTCATGCTGGGGTATGTGGTAATGGAAGAGCTGACAGATTAGCATCAAGAGCACTCATAGTGGGGACACTAGATATGGATAAGGGAGATATACTGAGAAAAATTAATGATCGCCTGTTAGAGAATGACACTGCAATAGATGAGTCATCAAGGTTAAGACTCTTGGAATTTGGCATCAAACGTAAGGCTAGCAGAGATGGACTATGAGAGTATGCATCCGTCGTGTTTACAACCAGCGAGCTACAGGAACAGTTAGCATTCACACTCTTTGACATATACTGATGGAGACTGAGCACCTATGGGTTTGCCCAGAGTGCAATGATGTCAATTCTGTATAACAATAACAATATTTCTATCCAGCCTCTCTTCTCCACTTGTCCTGTGTCATCAAGGTCAAGGTCTTTCCATGTCTTCTTCATCCATTTTAATTCTGTCTTTGGTTGTCTTCTCCTCGTGTTTTTTGGTCTACCTCCACCTCTCTTGTCCATATAGTTTTTGTGGTCTATCTCCACCTCTCTTGTCCTTATAGTTGCTTAAGTTTTTGTGGCTTACAGTTTTTAAATGACACTTTACTGATTGACATTTTGTTTGTTGACTTTTATTATTTTTTAGAGTCATCTGAAAAAAAAAAAGAACTTAAGGCATATTTATGTAAGTTCATTCACCACAAAAACCAACGGGCTGATCACCCGTTTGCCAGTCACTTCGATTACGGAAACAACAGCAAATGGGTTGATTTGCCGTTGCCCTAAAGACGCCACTAGGCGTGATGGGAAACAATGGCAAAGAAAACCTATCTGCTGTTGCCCTAAGACGCCACTAGGCGTAATGGCCACTGACTGCTTTGACGGTCGTTGGCTAAGGACGGAAGAAGAAGAAGAAGAAGAAAGTTATTAAATAATCATAGAGGAATCGATTGAGCAAGGTTTTATGACATAAAAAATGCATTTGATGTGTCAAAAAGCATATTTTCCGGACTACCACCAAGCTATAATTTGCAAATTTGTGCCGAAAATGCATTATTTGCTGCTCAATAATAGCTTCGTTAAGCTGTCTGTATCGTAGAGTATATGGTATCAATAAAAAGGGAATTTTGTTGTCTGCCGTATTATAGCAAATTCGAAACTTTTTTTCTCATAGCTCTGAGATATGTGGCTTTGAAAATTTCCATAATTTTACGCTAACTTCCTTATAAGGAGTGGTCACGTGGTGACCCATTCATGACGCATTCGTAAACACCTTTTTTGATTGGTCATAACAACACACCAGCTGCATGCGCAAATGTTGAAGATAACGGCTTCTTACACCCGTAAACAAATTAATTGTTTGCATGGAATGCAGTGTTCGATATTTTTCTCTTGTTTAAATGTCATTAAATTGTGTTCTATTACTTTAAAATGGGAAGAAAAGGTAAGAAACAAAGCAACTATCTGCTGCAAGAGCATGCCGACAGTATGTCATTTCTAGCAATGGTAAGACTGAATCAGTGGTGATATAAGCAAACTGATGTAGGCTCAACATCGAATTTCTGCATTCCAGTATCCAATAGGCCTATAGTTCAAATTGCTGCTCCAATAGTGCCTTTCACCACTGGCCCAAGTCGATCTGATTTTAAAATGAACTTGAGCGAGCAAGAATGGTGCTTCTCATAACACTGTCTGTGCTAAACCTACATATAGAACCATTGTGGACATTTCTTTTTCCAGCAATGTGTGTTGCAATGTGGGCAAGCAGAGCACATTGCACACAAGAACTGACAACATCAAGTCAAAGGGTTTCTCCCTCTTCCTGGAAGTTGTGTGTGACACATGTGAAAAAGCAATTTCTGGAACGTACACATCTAAGAGGGAACTAGAAGGTCGCAGCCCTCGGGGACATGCAATCAACAAATCTGCTGTTCTTGGTGCCCTCATATCTGGAATGGGCCCATCTACATTCAGTCTCTTCTGTTAGAACCTAGACCTCCCTGGCCTGCACCAGAAAACATTTAATAAATATGCAAATAAAATCTTTGATCATTTGGATACTATGCATTTTACAGTATTTCAACGTGCCGTCAGCATCGTCCGAGCTGAACATGCTAAGAGTCGGCATCGTACCATTAATAAAAAAGAAGTCATTGACATCACAGTCAGCTTTGATGCAACATGGCTAACTAGACGTCATAAGTTACCGATAGGTGTTGTCAGTGTTACCAACATCTTGACTGGCATCGTCATCGATACGCATGTTGTGTCTTCCTTCTGTCACACCTGCGAGAATACTGGACAGTGGCAACTGAAAAATCAGCTGACAAATTTGAACAATGGACAGCAGAGCATCAGAAGGACTGCTGCCGTAATTACGAAGGGTCAACCGGAATGATGGAAGTAAAAACCTGTGAGGTTCTCTGGCTTCGTTTAGTGGTAAATCACAAGTAACGCTACACTGTTTTGCTATCAGATGGCAATTCCAAGGCCTACAACAGACTCTGTGACATCAAACCGTATGGTCCAGAAGTTGACATAACCAAAGAAGAGTGCGTCAACCATGTCGCAAAGCGATTAGGCACTGCACTGAGGACACTCATTACTGACTGCAGGAAACAAAAAGTCACCCTTGGGGGAAATGGCCATGGTCGTTTGACCCAAAATGCCATATGAAAACTGTGTATTTACTACGCTAGTGCCATCCGCCAGCATAGTACAGCCCCAGAGATGAAACAAGCCATCATGGTTCTCTCTACCATGTGTATTCAACAAGCGACAAACCCCAACATAATTTTTGTCCGCCAGGCAAAAACTCCTGGTGTTTCTATCAGGCTTCCATGGCCAAAGGAGAAGCTGCTGGACCCCACGAGACCCAAGTTCATACTCCGCTAGACTACAACCTGCTCCATAAGCACTTAGTCCCTATTTATTAGCGTCTTACTGATCAGCATCTGCTCAAGCAGTGTGAGCTAGGTGCAACTCAAAATGCAAATGAAAGCCTCTACAATGTTATATGGAGTCGTTGCAGCAAGCGAACATTTGTGTCATTAAAAAAAGTCAAATTCAGTGTCTTTGTGGCCATTGGAGAGTTCAACTTTGGTCCATCAGCCAGTGCAGAAATAAAAAGGCTGTATGGCCAAGCTTCTGGAACAAACTCGAAACACCTTGGACAGGTGTGATTAAGGAAACACCTGGCCAACAGCCAGAAATATAAGGATAACAAACTTGTTAAATGAAGAAAAATTAGGCAAGAAGCAAGACAAAGGCGAGAGGAGGAGCTGAAGGAGGTGTAGCATACAGTGCTGGAGAATTTTAGTGACATTTGCCCCCCCAGAATGGAGTATATTGGACAAGACAAGGCACTCAGTGAGTAAAAAGCATTTTTCTTAAAATTAACATTTTATTAACAACAAATTTAAAAACTAACACCCTGTCTAACAGACCAGTCTCAAACTTGGCACACATGTGGTACACATATATATCTTTAAATGATCACATGCTTTTTTTTGATATTTTGGTAAGTTGCTTTGATATATTTTTTTGGAATTGTTTTCATACAAATATAGTGTATTTTTTTTTAGAAAAAAATCATTAAAAAAGCGTGATAAATTTTTTTCAATTATCAGCCACAACATGTGTGTGCAATTTGATAAAATTTGGTCAATGGGAAACATGTTTTTTGCTCTTGAAAATTGGTTAAAACTCCAATATGGTGGATGTTTTTTTTTTGGTTACCAAGGTATCCACGTTTTTTAACAAATTAAACTGTAGAATTTGTTTCATGGACATGCACTGTGTCCATTGAGTATATAAAAAGTGTGAAAATATTATTAGAACAAAAGTTAGTTTTCACTGTAGTGCATCCCCTTAAATTACTTGAGAGAGACAATGTCATTATACACATCAACATGTTGAGACATAAAACTTGGCAGTGGCTGAACAAAATTCTGACCTGAGTGACCCTATATCATGTGAAAGAAGCTTTAGATAAACAAACTCTTGGAAGAACAAGCAGAATTTTAAACAGGAAACAACTTTTAGATCAGATGGCAAGACTCAGAATCATCAATTTCAGGCACATTTATACATCATCTTTGTGGACAGTGATAAACAGTTTAATGGTATAGACCACATACTTTGATGTTTATACAAATATACTTCAAAGACTCTGGAACTGTTGACTGTCTCAAAGTTGAACCTGGTGATAAAAGTATTGGTTGGTGGTGGTTGCAGAAATCCTTCACATAACCTATGATTTTGTTTGCATGTTATCCAGGAATGTAACTGGACTAGTGTCTCTAAAGATTCAGACATTAATTCCCAGAAAGTTGGAAGCATGGACAGGAAGAGATCAGAATGGCATTATGAAGTAAAACAGGCAGATGTATGGAAAGATGTAATCGGTAAGCATATAAATAAGCTTCTTCTGCTCCTTTTTTAAGCAAACAAGCATCTCAGTTGAGGCTGAATACTGGTGCATATAATGTAGGCTGGTGTGCTGTCTTTATTGTGTTAACTTCAAGATGTTTGCCACCCCATGGATCTAACTCCTTCTGAATCCTTATGTAACACTGTTTTCTTCCATTTTGATGTTATATTTAAAAGGTGGCCTTCGCGAGTTAAATTCTGAACCAAAAGCTAATTTATTGGAAGAGGGTTAAAAAAGTAGCCATGGTAAATCAAACATTAAAGGAGTTTAAAACACCATGGTAACAAAAATTGCCTTTGACATCTTTGATACACTTGTCTGTAATCTAGTATCACCTGTAGGTACAAGCCTACTTGGATAACTGTGGCAATTCTAGAGCTAATACATGCTTACCAAGCTTCAACCCTCGTGGAAAGAGTGCTTTTATTAGTTCACATCCAATCATCATTGATTTTGATTAAGGACATGAGGTATAGCATAAATCAAGGACATGAGGTATTTCATTCTTCTTCTTCTTTGATCCTTAGCCACCGACCATCAAAGCAGTCAGTGGCCATCACGCCTGGTGGCGTCTTGTACGGCAGCAACAAACTGATTCCACTTTGCTCAGTCAGTGGCCATCCTTCGTACAGTGCCCCAACTCTGGTTCATTTTTTGCATTTCAGCCTCCACAGTCCTCCGCCAAGTTGTTTTTGGTCGGCCTCTCTTTCATTTTCCTTCAGGGGTCCATAGCATAGCTGTTCTTGAGATGGCATCGGGGTCTCTTCTGATGACATGGCCAACACAACTCCAGCGTCTGCCAGGTACCAGTCTAGTGCTGTCTGAAGACTTTGCAGTGGAGAGGTGTAGCTTAGTCCTAAAACCTGTTTCACAACAGTCAGCAAAACAGTGTTTCATAAATTTTCCTCCCATCAGTAAAAGATTGTACCTTCTTTGTTCCTTGAGAAGCAAAGAGCCACCACATTGTTTTTGGTGATAATTTCTGAAGTGATTCTCTCACATAATAAAGTTGCAAGCACAATAATCTAAACTTATGTCACTTCTTAAAGTGTTCTATTTTTGAAGCAGTTGTCGTCATCTTTGGTTCTCTTATAGAATTCTCTGAAACTACCTGTGTTTTTATCCATGAAAAAATCCTGAATAAAAACATATTTATGAAAACATTCACAGGCCCTTGTCGTAAGCATATATTGGTGCAACTACAAGAGTAGTTGTCGCTGGGGATGGCTTATGGAATGTTATGAAGAAGGTCTACAGAAATTGGCTCGTTAAGAAAGAAAGAGACCTATTTGAGATAAGGATAAGAAGAAGAAAATGTGAATACTCTCCTCTAGATAATGTTTTCTAGTAAATTATGGAAAGTGTTCTATTTCGAAACCCATGACCTTGGCTTTTACCCTTAGATCTTGATTAAGAAAGAGCCCCCAACCTCATCTAAATGCATAATTTTATGTATATGTAAATATTTAACACTGACAGCATGAGTGTAGTGATACATTAACTAACTAGATAATGATCAAAACAGTTATCGAGTTATTCATTTAAATATATACATAAATAAGGTTAGGAGAAAACAAAATGTGATGATGGTGAAAGACAGTTCACACACACAGATGAGATATAAATAATGTAGTTAGTAAAATAGCATAGTGAGCCTATGTGAATAGTGAAATGATGATGTGTTATTTTAAGTGTTACCACACTGATGTCCAATCTACACTGTCAGTGTATCTGTCAGTGCTCCTCCACTGTAATATTATACACAGGTATGCATATATTTCCAGTATTGGTGTATGGTGTGTTGTGTGGGTTTATCTCCAAGATGAGGATGTAGTGATGCAAAGCTTTGTAGTAATGAGAACTTTGAAGATATACTGTCCTTCAATATCTGTAAATCTCTCCCTAGCGTTGAGATTCGTCTAATTTTTTTCAAATCATGTCCAAAATTGGACATACTTTTTGTGACAAAACCAATTTCGTCCATTTGTTTCATTTGTCTTTCTCCTATAACTAGTTCAATTTTCCATAGCATTTTTTTCCTTGTCCTAAAATAAGCTGCAGTTCTCAGTTATTCAATGCTACTTTCTTTATTCAAATGCCCTGTGGTATTTTACTGTCATGGCGTAGAATAACAGTTCGCCATGTACTGTTGCCATACTCTACTGTCAACACTTTTCTGGATGTTCTGCACGCACATTAGGATAGGTTAGATGTGACAACAGACTGAGATTCAGATTTTTCGGCGACTAGATGTCGAATCCTAACCGCCAAGTATGGTTAACACTTGATGTCAAGAGTCTTACATTGCCTCTCACGGACGGCGTAATTGATAAGATTCACCAACTCAGAGACTAAGTTGTGAGATACATCCGATTAATTATTCGGGCAAGTAAGGAAACTAGACATTTGTATTGCCCACCCTACACTTTTGGAACGAGCAATAGTTGATGATTCTGAGACATGCAACAGACAGTGATGCCCAGATAAAGGACAGCCTATTTTTGAGATTAAATCTGCCTCTCTGTATCAACGCAAGATTATTGGAGAATAGGAATACTTTTGACATTTTGAGACCTGCCCACCAAATGTGATGCTTGGGGGAGGGAATAGGATGACCTGTTAAATATCAGAACCCTACAGTGTTTGGCACTCAACAAAGAACTAAGCTGGGGCCCGCTCAGACAGAAATGGTTCACACTGTGTACCAACTGGACGGGCAAAATTTAATTAGGATTCAAGTCATTGAACTTAACGACCTAAAGCCTTCCAGAACCAGAGCAGTAGTGATTTGTTGAGAGGGTATGTAAATACTTTTTAAAAATTCCTATTACTTGATGTGTATATCTAATATGTATATATAAATTTATGATCATTATTGAGATATAGTTGCAGCTGTATTTTCATTTCATTGTAACATTAATTCTTGTTCTCTGATATATGCAAGATTCGCAACGTCTTCTAATTCAGTCGCATAACTACTCACTTTTTGTATCACTTGTTCATCTAGCCAATGTTGTACCTCTGCTCCAACTGGAGCCAGGAAGAATATAGATCTACATTTCATTAACTTCCACTTCTATCACTGCATAGTTCTGTGTTAATAATCTATCAGCTGTTCAATCACTCTGTCTTAAATGTACAATATGAGTGTTTACTAATGAACTATTATTGATAATTATTTAAATGCATGTATGTCAATTTATTTGTTTGGGGAAAAGAATTTCTATGTTTTCCATGATTAACCAAGCATGAATGATAGAAGCGGGGTCAGTAAAGAAAGCGTAACTTTCACTCAACCTAAGTACTGATAAGCCCTCGCTGGCCAGTGTAAACAAACAATAGCCGCTAGAGGCATGTTAGTAAATACGGAGGTTTATATTGTGAGTTGGGGAGGGAAGGAGAACGCGTGTACTTCGCGACCCTTGGGTTGCATCATAGGCTAATTGTTACCTGATGGTCAGAAAATAGAAAAGGGAGGGAAGATGAAGTTTACCTCAAGCAGGAAACTTACGAGGCTCCAATGTATGTATTTTCCAGTCCTAATGGTGAAGACTGAAATGCAGTACCAACCAAATGTGCTGAAGTAAGAGACTGTAGTGAACTGAGATCCGAGGCAACCCATTGAGTCAAAAAATGCCAACATCAAACCCAGAAGACCAACAAATCTCCCAAAAAGATGAGTAACAAACAACATCTATTGAGAATCGAAACTTCACAAACTTTTACACCAAGTGATGAAACTTGTCTAATGTAACACTAAATGTGCAATAATACCAGTGTAACTGTCATTCTGTACAGTAGGATTCATTTGTTTTTTCCTTTTGAAAGTTCTATTTTATATTTGAATAACTAAACCAACCATGTCTGCTTTACTTTGTAACTTGTCAGATGTATGGTTGTCTCAAATGTGGAAATAAGTTTAAGATAAATTCTTTATTCTTTTACCTGGGGCACAAGCTGAAAATAATTGTAAATGAGATAACAATTAAATCAAACAGGGGAGGGATAGAAGGGTGACTAGAATACCAATCCTCTGTCTCTATTTAACTCAATCAAGAGAGAGATACAGATTACTTTTCTACTAAATATTCCTTTTCAGTTTCACAATAGTGAACTACCCTGATAGTGAGAATAGTGTTCTCTGGTGTGTCTGCAGATATCAGGCATTCTTAATAGAATAGCCATTGATTCTCACAGAATCTGTCTCTTTCAGTATCTCACTTAAATCCTGTCATCACACTTTAAAAAAAAAGACCAGTTTTTTATATTTTGCATTTGTTAGTTTATTTTCCTTCTATGAATATTTCAGTGCATGTAAATTTTTATTTTTTCTGTCTGAAAATTATCACTTGGTCTCTTCATGGTAATCTATAGTATGGTTCTGCAGTAGTGGAGCCTGAGTCATTTTTTCATTATACCATTTTTCTCTATAGATATCATGGTTATTGCTTTTATCTCTTCATATGTAGCCCTGTCCTTTGTTTGGATTTTCTTTCCTTCTTATTTGGCAAGTTTATCTGCCTTGTCATTTCCACAAATATTGTAGTGGGCAGGGATCAACTGTACTTTTACTTGTTTGAATTCAATAGCTGGTTTTTATTTGGACTTCTGCCAGCTGTCTGGTTCATTGTTTTTATTGTTCTTGTGCACTGTGATGACAGGAGCATTATCTTGTCTCTAGCAAAATCTTTATTTTCTATGATGGAATGGCGGCAGTTTTTAGTACTTCAGCCTCCGCTTTTTTTAGTACTTCAGCCTCCGCTTGAAAGTTGTTTTAGAATTTTCCAATGGCCAATGAGATATATATTTCTTGCCCGTTATTTAATTTTGTGTATAACACCTCCACCTTCATTTGTTGTAGCTTTTGTTCCTGATCTATCTGTATAGATGTGGGTCCATTCTGTGGCTGGGTTCATCTTTCTGATGAATTCCATAGCCAGGTGTTTCCTTACTGCATCTGTTTGACCGCCATTTTTTAATTACTTCTGGTATGCTGTCGATCATTTCTGGGAACCTTGTTCTCTTAAGTGGTGGACTGCTAGTTGTTGTGGGTGCTGTACTGTGCTAGGTGTGATGCACTGTCAGGCAACCTCATTTGCTTTTTGTGAAAACCAGCTTCTCTGGAATCTGCCTTGACCAAATCCTTTCATTCTGTCATTCATTGGGTGGTTTGTGAGTCTTTTACATTTGTCTGCCTCCTATAGAACCCTGTAATCTCTTCTGTCACTCGGGGACTGTAGTTTTGATAGCTTATTCATTTCATTTATAGGTGTTGATTTCATTGCTCAAGTAATGATTCTCTCTACCTGGTTTTGTACTTTTATTGTTCTAAGTTGGATTTTGAGGCAGTTGCTCATGGTGGCATTTGCTGAGGCTGAAACACTATATACATATGATTTTAAAGTTACCTTGGCAAGGATACCCAAGGTTCCCCATTTTCTTTGGCTTATGATGTAGTTATGTAGTCTTATATTCATCGAGGTTATTTTAAAATAATTTTTACTCTAGTTTTCATCTTTTTTTCTTGGCAGTAATTAGACAAAGTTGGAGGGACAAACAGTGATATCAAAATAAGAATACAAAAAACAAGAAAAGCTTTCAGTGCATTGGGAAACATATGGAGAACAAGAGAAATCAAATCCGACACAAAAATAAGAATCTTGAACTCAAATGTCAAGTCAGTCCTATTGTATGGCTCTGAAACATGGAGAACAACAAAAACAACAACCAAAAAGCTACAGACTTTTATAAACGGGTGCTTGCGTAGAATAGAAGGACTGAAATGGTATGACAATAACAAATGTGAAGCTGATGACAAGAACCAGACAAGTGCCAATGGAACAAGAGTTGAGAAGGAGACGCTGGCGATGGATAGGACACACATTTAGGAAACCTGTTGATAGCATTACAAGGCAGTCTTTGTTTTGGATTCCCCAGGGAAAGAGAGGCAGAGGTAGACCAGAAAAACACATGGAGAAGAGAGCTGGATACAGAGGTGAAAATGATGAGGAAAACATGGAAAGAACTTGAGCGGTTGGCACATGACAGGAAGACTTGGCATGTGTTTGTTGAGTGCCTATACTCCTTGCGTAGCTAAAGGGTATTGATTGATGGGTAGGGTGGATAAAATTGACCAATTAATTAATAAATGTCATGTTCTTAAGAAAACAAAAGTATTTAAGAAAACCTCTATGTTAATCATTTTCTTGACATGGCTAGGGTTAACAGCTGTATTATTTTTAAAGAGCGGAGAAAGAATCATCCATGTTGAAGAACTAGAAAGACCAAATTGTTATCTTCAAATAGATATTTTGAAGGAACTCCTGAACTCAAAAAGCATCAGAATATTCCTTCTTCACAAAATTCCATCAAAAATAAAATCAGCACCAGACATTCAGTTATACCATAATGTACTGCTTCTGTTTACAAAATTGTAAACATTCATGGGCAACTCTAGGTATTGAAGAAAAAAAAAATGCAAACAAAATGAAGTGCAGGCAGCACCTTTCTTCAATTACTGAAAAATAGAAACAGCCTTTTTGAATACTATAAATCCTAAAACAATCTTGATATATTCTATTTCTTTATTGATCTAAAATGATATGATTGTAAATTTCAGTTTCTTCAGAAATCTTAGTCTGTTTCTTTTTTAAATTCAAAAGTTTCCAATAGTGCCCAATTCTACATACCAGTTTTAATTATTCTCTAATTAATTAATAAATTTATTATCAGAATCTTGTAATTTTTTTCAGAATATATACATTCTTGGAAAACCTTTTAAATAAAAGTACATTGGTTGTATTATTTTAATGAGCTGGTTTTTTTTTAAATTCTTGAATATCTCAGTTTATGAGGCAAAGGCTGCGATTGGTCAGGTGACCATAGTTGAAAATATATCCAAAGGGGAAAAATGGAGTAAGTCAGGGGAAAACTGAATGGAAAAGCAAAGCTGGAGATAATCAGCTAATAAGTGATCATGCTGGGGATGATGACACCATTGTGTACACTGATGGGTCTGTAGTGCGTGGTGAGAAATCTTGATGGGGCTTCTCTGCGAGAATAAAGGGCAGGGTTGTTGCTGAACAGAGTGGGGCCTACATGACAACAACCTCCAGCATGAGAATGGAGGTATAGGCAGTCACTGCAGTACTGAGGTGGCTGTCTAAAATTCCATCAACCAGGACAGTTATATTGGTCATGCTTCAGAAAGTTCAGAACTGATGGCTGTAGCAGAAACGAAAACATCAAAAGAATTCTCAAGTCTCTAAGAACTGGCATGGATCTACTGTCCTGGTCATGCAGGGGTATGTGCCAGTGAGAGAACTGACAGACTGGCCTTGAGGGCACTCATAGTGGGGACACTGGATATGGATAAGGGAGAGACACTAAATGTGATTCTGCCATCAATGGTACTCTACAGTGGTGTGGCAGCTTGTGAACCCTGATAACCCCCAGAGCAATGCCAATGGGAGTTGTTACTCCTGGTAGGTTCAACCATCCTGGACTGGTCTGCGTAGGTAGGGGTCAGACAAAAGCTGGTACCCTGGTCCTCCAGGTTGGGGGTTTTAGCGCAGGGCCGACATCCCTGTCTATGGAAAAAATCATTCATGTTATGGAAACGGCAACAAATGGAAAAACTTTGATGCAGGACGGACATCCAGAGTCTCAGGCTCGTATGACTGTCAGTGGTGAAAGCCGAAAGGAAGCCATTGGCATGAAAACAGATGCCCCAACCACTAAACATGAAACTAGAATAGGATTTTGGAATGTCAGAACTATGAATGAGGCAGGAAAGCTGAGGCAGATCACAGCAGAGATGAGGAACTACAAATTGCATATCCTGGGAATAAGTGAGAGCAGATGGACCAGGACGGGTAGAATAAAAACAGCTACAGGGGAAACAGTACTTTATTCTGGTAGAGAGGATGGTCAGCAGAACTAAGGTGTAGCCATTATCCTGAAGAAAGGAATGGAAAGGTCCTTACTGGAATGGAAACCCATCAACAACAGACTGATAAGAACAAGACTAACACGACACTTATACAATGTTATGCACCAACAGATGACAGTGACGAAGAGGTCAAGGACGAGTTCTACCAACAGCTACAAAAGGAAATGGAAACTGCACCTAGGTATGATCTAATTATAGTAATGGGAGACCTCAGTGCGAAAGTTGGAACACACAATATTTATAACCAAAGAGTAATGGGGCAATGCGGCAGTGGAACAGTAAATGAGAATGGGGACAAATTAATAACCGTCTGCAGTATTAACAACCTGGTCATTGGAGGAACACTTTTTTCACACAAAGAAGTGCACAAGTTAACGTGGGAATCACCAAACGGTCGGGGCAGAAACCAGATAGATCACATAATGATCAATGGCAGATGGAGACATGTATTACAAGATGTGAAAGTAAGAAGAGGCGCAGATGTGGGAAGTAATAATCACCTAATAGTAGCAAGACTGAAGGTGAAACTCAGAGCTGCTGGACCAGTTGCAGTCAAACTGAAAAGATATAACATCATGAAACTTAAAGACCCCCTCACCAGAAAAGCTTTCATGGTTGATGGAAAGAGACGATATCAGACTGCCAAAAGCCAGGAAAGAACAGCAACTGATGATGTCGACCAGAAATTCAGCACCATCTCAACAGTATACAAGGAAAGCAGCGAATCATGCTTGGGATTCCAGGAAAGAAAGAGATAAGATTGGATGACACCTGAAACGTTTAACACCTTAGCAAAGAGGAAGGAAATGAACAGAAAGAAAACAGAAGCTAAGTCTCCCAGGTTAAAGGAAATATATGGCAAACAGTACAGTCAGCTGGACAAAGAAGTAAAACGTCAAACCCGTGCCAAGAAAAGGACATTTCTGGATGACCTTGCAAGCAGGCAGAAGAGGCAGCACTGAGAAATGAACAAATCACAGTTTACAAAATAACTAAAACTATCAGTGGAAAACGAGGTGCAAACAATATAACATTAGTAAGAGACAAGCAAGGAAATCCCATCACTACAGCACAGGGGAAGGAATCAGGATGGGCAGAGCATTTCAGAGAAACTCTGAAGAAGGAACTACCAGAGACACAGTTGAATGTTCCTGGGGCTGAAAATGATCTAGATGTTAATACAGGCATTCCACAAAAGGAAGAAATCATCACGGCAATCAAAGGGTTAAAGAATGGAAACGCTCCTGGCCACGATAACTTAAATGCCGAGTTATTCAAGGCAGACCCTGAACTAGCAGCAGAACTATTAGAACCACTATTTGCACAAGTCTGGGAAACTGAGACAACACCAACAGAGTGGAGTAAAGGAAAAATTGTCAGATTGCCCAAGAAGGGTGACCTGCAACAACTGGAGAGGAATTACTCTCATCTCAGTTCCCAGTAAAATACTAGGCGGGATAATCATCCAGAGAATTTCAAAAGCAGTTGACCATAAACTGAGGAAAGAACAAGCGGTTTTAGAAAGAACAGAAGATGTGCAGATCATATATTTACCCACAGGAACATCATAGAGCAGTGCTCAGAATGGCAGAGACAGCTATACATTAACTTTGTTGATTTTGATAAGGCTTTTGACAGCATACACTGGGACAGCCTATGGAAAATACTGAGGGCTTATGGAAATCCCAGCTGCATTGTTTCCATTATAAAAAGCCTCTATTCTAACTTTAATTTCTAACCTTTATTGGGAGCATACTGCCACAGTAAGATCTGGAAGGAATTATTCACCAATAATAGACATAAAAAGAGGTGTCAGACAAGGTTGTGTGCTGTCCCCCTGCCTATTTAATCTATACACCAAAAAGATTTTCAAACAGATACAGGAAATACCAGGACTGAACATCAGTGGAAGGTCAATAAACAACCTTAGATATGCAGATGATACCTTGTTGTTAGCTGAAAGTGAACAGGAGTTACAAGAACTAGTGAAGCAAGTGAACAGTATAAGTCATGAATATGGACTTGACATTAATATTGAGAAAACAACTATGATAATTAGCAAAAGAGACGATAAGCCCACATTAAAGATAAGCGTAAATGGGAAAATCCTGGAATAAGTTGAGCTACATATATCTTGGTCATATAATAACAGAAGATGGCAGATGTGAAACAGAAATCAAGAAGAGAATAGGAATGGCCAAAGCTGCATTCAACAACATGAAACATATACTGACATCTAAACAGCTATCTCACAAATTAAAACTGAGAATCATAAAGTGTTATATATATTCTGCATTTCTGTATGGTGTAGAAACATGGACGATGAATAAGCATTTGGAAGAAAGAATTGAGGCTCTTGAAATGTGGATATATAGAAGAATGGGGCGTATCTCATGGAAAGAGAAGAGAACAAATAAGGAAGTCCTAGAAAATCTAGGTATGAAAAGAGAACTAATGAGGGAGATCAAAGTTCGGCAGCTAAAATACTTTGGCCACATAAAATGGCATAACACTGTGCAGAAGACCATATTAGAAGGGAGAGGTGAAGGCAGACGTGCAAGGGGAAGACAGCAATATAAGTGGGAAGATAACATCAAGAGATGGACAGGAAAGAGTCTATCAGAGTGCACCACCAAGACCAGGGACAGAAGACGGAGATCCATTACAGCCAACCTTCGTTGTCGAGATGGCAGCTGATGATGATGATTCTAACTTTACATGCAGTGTTGGATTGAGTAATTAAATTTCGAAGTGAAAACAGGAGTACGACAGGGATGCCCCTTATCAGCAACATTATTTTTGACAGCTATAGATTGGGATATGAACGCAGTTTCATAATCCAGATATACCAGGTTCGAAACCTGCTGCAGACGGTTTGGTAGCAGATCGCTTTGTGTGGATTTTTAACAATGGTATAAGCGCCGTACCGTTCAGAAAGCAATGGCAAACTACTGAATGAAAAAAATTGCCTAGAAAAATCACAAACAGCCAATAAAAGCTGGGGTTGATTGCCACGTACTGTAAAGGATAAGCAACTAACTTTATAGATTGGGTGATGTGCCAGACAACAGTGGGCAGTCAAAGATTTAGATGGACAACATTTTCTACACTGGAAGACCTGGAATATGCAGATGACATTGCACTACTCGCACATTCACGTCAACACATCCAAGAAAAAACTGATAGACTGAATAAGTGTAGCCAGCAAGTCAGTCTGATCATCAATAGACAGAGGTCGTGACATTCAATGTGGGCAATCCTGAGCCAATAACAATAAGGAACCAGAAGTTAGAACAGACAGACACATTTACTTACCTAGGATGCATAGTACCACTAGACGGCGGAACAAGCAAAGACATAAACAACAGAACAAAAAAGCGAGAACAGCGTTTGCTGGTCTTAGCAACATCTGGAGGTCTTCCCAGGACAGCACAAACACCAAATTAAGTCTGTTTGAGAGCTGTGTACTTTCTGTGCTTCTCTATGGTGTGGAGTGCTGGAGAGTAACAGAGAAGAAAATGTCGAAACTGTCCTCCTTCCACACAATCTGCCTAAGGAAAATTCTCCAAATCTTTTGGCCGAATACCATCAGCAACCAAGAACTACTCATTCGGAGTAACCAGGAGGACATGCACACCATCATAGCTGGCAGACGCTGGAGCTGGGTTGGCCACATCCTCAGAAGGGACCCTGAAACCATTACAAGAACAGCTATGCTATGGACCCAAAGGAAAGCGAAAGAGAGGCCGACCAAAGACAACCTGGTGGAAAACTGTGGAAGCCAAGATACAAAGAATGAACCAGAGTTGGGGCACTTTATGAAGGATGGCCGCTGACCGAACAAAGTGGAGTCAATTTGTTGCTGCCTTACAAGACACCACCAGACATGGTGGCCACTGACTGCTTTGATTGTCGGCGGATATGGATCAAAGAAGAAGAAGACTAAGGGTGATTAATGATCATCTGCTAGAAAATGACACTGTAATGGATGAATCAACAAGGCAGACTGTTGGAGTTTGGCGTCAAACGTGGGACTAGCAGAGATGGACATGAGAGAGGATACATCCGTTGTATGTACAACCAGCGTGCTACAGGTACAATTAGCATTCATACTCTTCTACATTTGCTGAGGAAGACTGAGCACTTATGGGTTTACCCTGCCTGCAGTGAGGTTGATTCTGATTAACAATAACGATTAATCAGTTTACAAGATATGTACATTTTTATGACCAAGTCAGCAATTATTTTGACCTTGGATAATTACATTGTAATAAATTATTGCTATACATACCACAGACACACAGATTATTTATCTTTTAGCTTATTGATGCATAATAGGCATTGCTTTCATGCATTTTTAAAGATTTTAGATGGTATTTTGTAAACTGAAATTGTTTTGTACCATAATCATGTACAAAAGCCCAGTTATTGCCCCTTTTTGCCTAACAATTTAATTAATTTGTTTATTAATTAATTTATGATCAGATTTGTCTAATTTTTTCAAATCATGTACAAAGTTAGACATACTTTTAAATAAAAACCAGTTTCTTACATTTTGCATTTGTTAGTTTTTTTTTTTTTCCTTCTATTAAAATTTAAGTGTATGTAAATTTTTGTTATTTATTTCTGTATCTAATTAGATGTCGGCGTCTGTGGCCTAATGGATATGAACGCAGTTTCATAATCCAGATATAACAGGTTCGAAACCTGCTGCAGGCGGTTTGGTAGCAGATCGCTTTGTGTGGATTTTTAACAATGGTATAAGCGCCGTACCGTTCAGAAAGCAATGGCAAACTACTGAATGAAAAAAATTGCCTAGAAAAATCACAAACAGCCAATAAAAGCTGGGGTTGATTGCCACGTCCTGTAAAGGATAAGCAACTAACTATCTAATTAGATAATTAACTTTTTGCTACCCAAGCAAAGTTAAAAAAAAAAAAGCACCATATAACTAATACTGTCCATTCAATTTCAAACATATTGATGCATAATACTGACAGGTTTAATAGTATTTATAAATGTTTTACATGATTTTAAAAAATGTCACCTAAAAACCACACAAAAAAAGCCTTGAAATAGTCAGTGATGACACATTTTCTGTGGATCCGAAAGCTGATCTGATTTCATGTCCATTGGATTCTCACAGTGGTTCCATCATGTTAAGAGTGACAGAACATTGTTTTTCTGACCATTTACAACAGCATTAGAAACTATAAATAGTCTGTAAACAAGCAGTTCTTTGACTTAAAAATGAGGATGATGGTAGAATAAATTTCCAAACACTTTATCAGCTGCCTGGTGCTGTCACAACATACACATCTACTGACACTGTCTTAGATAGCCGTCAGGCTGTATTTTATTTAACAGAGTTGCTCAGCTGTTGGGAACCACGTGGAATGTCAGTACACAACTTAATTTTTAAAAATATAAACACAGATAACTCCGCCTAGGCCGGTCCCAAGCCCAGCTGAAAAAAGGAGGAGGGCAGCCTGAATAGAGGCCGTAAGGAGGCAGCCCCTCCACCATGCAAAGGCACAACAGGCCAATCACCTGTTTGATTTAAAACATGATTACGCAAACTGCAAGAGAGAAAACCGAACTGATTCTACAGGCGACGAACTGGAACAGACTATGGACTAGGACTTATGGAACTTGGAACACAAGAAGTATAAATGGGAAAGAAGAGGAGCTGGTGGAAGAGATGAGGAAAGCAAAATTAGAAATCCTGGCTATAATGGAAACAAAGAAAAAGGGACAAGGAGTCATGGATCTAGATGGCAACATGCTGCTCTACAGTGATGTACCCACATCTGAAAGAGCTAAAGGGGGCGTGGGTTGCATTGTGGCCAAAAACCAAAAAGATAGTATCAAGGGATGGAACTTTGTCTCATAGAGCATTATGGTTGTAAAACTAAAAGAAGGAGAAACCATAGTCAACCTGATCATAGTGTATGGGCCAAATGAGGATGAGAGAGCAGATGTCAAGGAGGAATTCTTCGAGCTGCTTCAAAGGACAGTGGATGACTGCCTAGATGAAATTATCATGCTAGGAGATTTCAATGTCAGAGAAAGAAATGACCATGCTAGATGGGGTGGAATTATCGGAAGATATGGAGAAGATACTCTCAATGACAATGGAAAGCGACTCCTTAGATTCTGCAGTGAGCAGAATCTGATCATTACAAACACAAAGTTCCCCCATAAGCGCATACATGCATACACTAGATGTGAACCAACAAAGAATGAGAAGTCAGTGATCGACTATGCCATTGTTAGGAGGAGCTCATTCAAATATGTCCGGGATGCTAGAGTCTGGAGGGGGCCAGAGATTGGAAGTGTTCACTACCTGCTTACAATCAAAAGAACAACTGAAAGAGTTGCTCAGCCTAGGAACTGCCCAACATCACGCAAGAAACCAAGTAAATGAACAGAAGAAATGAGCATTGAGACCTACAAGCTGAGAGAGCCAGAAATCAGGGGCTTATTACCGGGGCCCGAAAGGGGAGCAAAGAATAGTAACACTGTCCCCTACCAAGCATGTCGTAAAAAGCGACTAAGGAGGGTTGGGCATGGGGCCGGTTACACCATCCTGTAAAAAAAATTTAAACCACAAAAAACTTCAACAAGAACTAGACAAGTGCCAGTGGAACAAGAGATGAGAAGAAGACGATGGCGATGGATAGGACACACACTGAGGAAACCTGTTGATAGCATTACAAGGCAGTCCTTGTTCTGGAACCCCCAGGGCAAGAGAGGCAGAGGAAGACCAAGAAGTACATGGAGGAGAGAGTTGGAAACAGAGGTGAAAATGATGAGGAGAACATGGAAAGAACTTGAGATGATGGCACGGGACAGGAGGACTTGGCATGTGTTTGTTGAAGGCCTATGCTCCTTTGGGAGTGGAGGGTTATGAATGTGAGAAACACAGAAGAACAACCTGATGACTTGGAAACCCTCTGGCTTAAATTCAAGGACATCATAAAGACAGCTGCTGCAGAAGCATGTGGTGAAGTCCGACTTGGGAACAAGAGAAAGAGGACACCTTGGTGGACAGAGGAAGTCAAAGAGAAAATAAGAGAGAAGAAAATGGCGGGGAAACAATACTTAGGAGCTAAAAACACAGTAGGACAAATAGAGAAATATAGAGAAAATGTGATACTCAGACTTGGGAAGCAAAAGTGGTGGTAGGACTTCGATTCCTTCAGGGAAGTACCTAGGTTTAATTTTTATATTTATTTAGGTTCTTATGTGTCTTATCTAGCCTTCACTTTCTTTCCTTTCCCTGATGAAGGCCTTGTGGCCATAACGTTGGCTATTTTCTTTGTCTTTTGTCCTCGTAAGATGAATCACCTTTTTTTGATTTATTTTCACACCCATCCATGAAACTCAGAACAAAATCAAAGAACAAGGTGCTAGCAGCAAAACAGAAGTCCTGGTAAGAATTTGGAGAAAAGCTAGAAAAAGATGCACAAAAAAACGAGAAATTGTTCTATAAGACCCTAAAGAGCATGAGGAAGGAAAAACAATGTCTTCTCAAATTTATAAAGGACAAGCAAGGCAAATGGCTTACTGCCCTGAAGGAAGTAATGGAAAGAATATTTCTCAGAACTCCTTGATGGTGAGCAAGGTCAAGCATCAGAAATGATAACCACTAGCACAGAAGAGGAAACCAATGGTGATGAAGATGACATAAAGATGGAAGAACTGAAGGCAGCACTGGAGAAAATGAAGATGGGCAAAAAAGCAGGGCATGATGGTATAACACCAGAAATGGTTAAGTACATGGGAGCATCAGGTGACCTATTACTCTTAAAGGTCCTACAGGCAGCGTGGTGCAACAAGACCATACCAAAGGATTGGCAGATTGCCATCATAACACCAATTTTCAAAAAGGGTGACAATCGACAATGTGGAAACCATAGAGGCATATCCCTTCTCAGTGTCCCTGGCAAAATCTACTCTAGAATCCTAGAGTAGAGACTCCGACGCCTAGCTGAGCCACAATTGGATGAGGTCCAGTGCGGATTCCGAGCTAACCGAATTACTTAAGACCTAATCTTCACACTCAGACAGCTGAGTGAAAAGGCCCTTGAGTATAAGAGTGACCTCACGGTAGAAGAGGAACGACTAAGTAAGTAAGAGTATAAGAGTGAGATGCATCTTTGTTTCATAGATCTGGAAGAGGCGTTTGACAGGGTCCCCTGGAGCAAACTTTGGGACTGTTTGGCAAGGAAGAACATTCCAGCACCTCTGATTCATGCTATTCAGAGCTTCTACATGTCTTGCAGAAATTATATGAGGACAGCAAACCATAAGTCAGAAGAGTTCAGGACCACCACTGGTGTAAGACAAGGTGATATCCTGTCACCTTATCTTTTCATACTCCTCATGGACGATGTTATCAAGGCATGTAAGGAGAGAACAAGGAAGTATTCAGTGGGGTACTGGAAGATGAGACAGGTCTATATTTCAGAGCTGGCATTTGCTGATGATGTTGCCCTTATTGCTAAATCAGAGGCACATCTCCAATCCAACCTGCAAGTCTGGAAGGAAGAGCTGGAGAAGAGAGGGATGGTCATAAGCAGCTCTAAAACAAAATCCATGGTGATATCACGAGAAGAAAGAAGACATCAGATTAAGCTGGGAGAACAGGTCCTGGAGCAGGTCGACCACTTTAAATATCTCGGAGCTATTATAGACTGAAAGGGAGGCATCAAAGAAGAGTTGGCCACTCAAAAAGCAGCAGCTGGGAGACTTTTTCAGGCCATAAATCGAGGATTCCTCAGCAAGAGAGAGGTTGGTAAGAAAATGAAGATGGCTATATACCGCTCCACCCATGTCCCAGTCTTGACATATGGATGCGAGTCATGGGCAATGACTACAACCCACAAAAGCCAGATCCAAACCTCAGAAATGAGGTATCTGAGGAAGGTGGTTGAAGTAACAAGAAGAGACATGGTCCACAACCAAATGATCCGTCAAGGCCTAAAATCCCACCCCCTGCAGACCCAAGTAGAACAGTCCTAACTAAGATGGTTTGGCTGTGTCCGCAGAATTGGAGAAGATTGGCTACCATGACAAGCATGGGAAACAAAGAGCCAGGGATCCAGACCCCCAGGACAACCCAGAGTCCACTGGGAGGACAACATTAGACAATCTTTGAAGGACCGAGGACTAGAATGGAACCAGGTCAGGAGGAAGACAGCCGATAGGATAGTCTGGTACTCTCTCTTCCAAACCTCTACACCTCACGGTAGAAGGGGAACGACTAAGTAAGTAATTAAACACAGATAATATCATTCCTTATTCTTAACCTGCTTAAATTATATAATGGAACCAGACTATGTATTTAGAAGTTCATGCCTAATGTTGAAAGTATTATCATGCTGTGCTAGAAGATAAGATATATTCATTCCATGCATTCCTGTGATACCCACTGACATGCCTTTATTCACAAATCAATCAGAAACAAACACCTCTTCTAAATCATAGTTGCATGACTTTTAATGCATGCCTACTACAAAACTTAAAGAATTATCATTTTATGTGCATGGCATAATTATCTAAAGTTTTTTCATTATTTTTTTATTCAATGAATTTCAGGTGACCATTCCAGTAACCAGGGCTCCCTTCTACACTCAAGTGTTGATATTTCAGATGTAAAAATTATGAACAATTTTATAAAGAGTGAACCAATGCAGAATGCTGCATTCATTGAAGTGTTGCCAAAATTCACAAACAAAGTTGTGAATGAAATGAAAATAAATTGTGCTGCTGTAACACTGAGTATAGACAATAACATCAAGTCAAGACTGAGTGAAGAATTATCACTGAATTTGACAGGCTCTGAGATAATGGCTGTAGACTTGAATGAGTCTCCCCAAACTGCAGCCATACAAAATGAAAACTGTTACAAGGAATCAACAACAGTCTGTAAGGAATATACTCTCAAAAGTGGAAGTAATGAAGATTTTGAATTATGTGGCAGTGTACAATCAGATGAAATAATAATAGGTAAAAAAAAAAAACATTTCAGCTGTAATGTTTGTGGAGTACAGTTTGACAAAAAAGGTGACTGCAGTGAACATGAGCTTTCACATATGAGAGAAAAATGTTATTTAAGTAATATTGGTAATGTAGAATTAGCTACAAAATCTAGTCTTTGGCAACAAGAAAGAATATGCACAGCACAGAAACATTATAAGTGTGATCTCTGTGGTATGGGATTTGCTCATTTTGGTTATCTAAAAGCACATATAATGCAGCATATAGAAGAGATGCCTAACAAGTGGGATGTTTGTAGTAGGTTTTCTGGGAATGATTATTTAAAGAAACCCATAATGCAGCATAATGGCAAGTCGCATTACAAATATGTTTGTAGAGAAGAGTTTTCTCAAAGTGATCAAAAAATGACAAATACAAAAGAAAAATGTTCCACATGTAATAAACATACAGTAGAAAAATCTTGTAAGTGTGATGTTTGTGGTAAAGAGTTTGCTCAAGATTCTAATTTAAAATGGCACAAAAGAAGGCATACAGGAGAAAAATCAGACTTTGTTGTAAATAGTTGTTTAAAGAAAAACATATTGATACAAACAAGGGATAAACCTTTTAAGTGTAATGTCTGTGGAAGAGGATTTTCTGTAAATAGTACTTTAAAGAAGCACAAAAGGACACATACAGGAGAGAAATCTTATGTATGTGATGTTTGTGGAGCAAAATTTTCTCACAGTGGTTGTTTAAAGAATCACAAAAGGATACATATAGGAGAGAAACCTTATAAATGTGATGTTTGTGGAGCTGAATTTTCTGAAAACGGTAATTTGAAGAAACACAAAAGGACACATACAGGAGAGAAACCTTATATATGTTCTGTTTGTGGAGCAAAATTTTCTCTAAATGTTAATTTAAAGAATCACAAAAGGACACATACAGGAGAGAAACCTTATAAATGTGATGTTTGTGGAGCTGAATTTTCAAAAAGTGGTAGTTTAAAGAATCACAAAAGGACACATACAGGAGAGAAACCTTATAAATGTGATGTTTGTGGAGCTGAATTTTCTGAAAACGGTAATTTGAAGAAACACAAAAGGACACATACAGGAGAGAAACCTTATATATGTTCTGTTTGTGGAGCAAAATTTTCTCTAAATGTTAATTTAAAGAATCACAAAAGGACACATACAGGAGAGAAACCTTATAAATGTGATGTTTGTGGAGCTGAATTTTCAAAAAGTGGTTGTTTAAAGAATCACAAAAGGACACATACAGGAGAGAAACCTTATAAATGTGATGTTTGTGGAGCAGAGTTTTCTCACAGTGGTAATTTAAAGATTCATAAAAGGACACATACAGGAGAGAAACCTTATAAATGTGATTTTTGTGGAGCAGAATTTTCTCAAAACGGTACTTTAGTGAATCACAAAAGGACACATACAGGAGAGAAACCTTATAAATGTGATGTTTGTGGAGCAGAATTTTCTCGAAATCTTCATTTAAAGCATCACAAAAGGACACATACAAGAGAGAAACCTTATATTTGTTATGTTTGTGGAGCAACATTTTCTCGAAATGATGCTTTAAAGAGACATCAAAGGACTCATACAGGAGAGAAATCTTATAAATGTGATGTTTGTGGAGCAGAGTTTTCTCACAGTGATACTTTAAAGAATCACAAAAGGACACATACAGGAGAGAAACCTTATATATGTTCTGTTTGTGGAGCAAAATTTTCTCTAAATGTTAATTTAAAGAATCACAAAAGGACACATACAGGAGAGAAACCTTATAAATGTGATGTTTGTGGAGCTGAATTTTCTCTAAATCTTCAATTAAAGAATCACAAAAGGACACATACAGGAGAGAAACCTTATATTTGTTATGTTTGTGGAGCAGAGTTTTCTCAAAGTGGTACTTTAAAGAATCACAAAATGACACATACAGGAGAGAAACCTTATAAATGTGATGTTTGTGGAGCAGAATTTTCTCAAAATGGTAATTTAAAGAATCACAAAAGGACACATACAGGAGAGAAACCTTATATTTGTTATGTTTGTGGAGCAACATTCTCTCACAGTGGTACATTAAAGAATCACAAAAGGACACATACAGGAGAGAAACCTTATTGTTAAGTCATGTTTTCGAGTGGGAGTTAAGTGTTGGGGATTCTTACGTACGGGTCTGATTTTTTATAGACACGCTAGTAAGAACTTTTAAAGTTATGAGATGATTTTTTATTTTTCAGTGCTTGAACATAGCTCAACTGAGTATGTGTTAGTTTTTTTTTTAAATAAAGAAAGTGTTCAAATGTTCTTAGTAGTAGTTGGGGGAGAGATACAGGTGAGTGGCCTCACATGTCAAGCAGTTAGTTCGTGCTTGAATGAAGATTTACTGAGTTATACTGAGAAACTATAATCTTGGTCAGTAGGTATCTGGGAGAGCTTCGAGACGGTTTATAGTCTCGCTAGTGTGTCCAGAGTATTATTTAAGGGAAGAGAATTCAATAGATTATTCTAATGCCATGGATTATATCGGCTATGTCCATTTATGATGAGTTGCTGTGTATGCAACCAATTAGAGATTTGATATGATTCATATTCCTATGGAGGATATTTGCTAATGCAATGTACAGTGAGTTGCTGTTTATGCAACCCTTTTTCTGATGGATTTTTCCCGTCATTACCATGTATGATGAGTTGCTGTTTATGCAACCAATTAGAGATTTGATATGATTCATATTCCTATGGAGGATATTTGCTAATGCAATGTACAGTGAGTTGCTGTTTATGCAACCCTTTTTTCTGATGGATTTTTCCTGTCATTACCATGTATGATGAGTTGCTGAGTATGCAACCAATTTCTGATAGGATATGTACTTTCACAATTTATGATGAGTTGCTGTGTTCTGCAACCTATTTGCCATGGATTATGCATGTTGTTCTAACTTGTGATTTGCTGTGATCTGTTGTCCATGATGTCAGCGTTACTGTCTTAATTAAACTGTGTAGAAGTTGAAACTAGTTGGTCTATTTCCTGACCCAACATTGCTGTTGTGTGGGTGATATCAGAGACATACGAATTTAAAGAACTCATGACATTCGGCCATTATATTTACACACCTGTCGGCCACTAACAGTAAGCCTGACCTTACTGACATCGTCCTTGTCAGTGGTACTACAGCAAAACACCCACCACAAACATTCAACAGTAACAGAAGTACTAACAGAACAGCTTGTACGAATTTCTACACTTAACAGAAGTGGTGTCTCCAGTGATATGGGGTATGATACCACGTACAGATGTAGGATTTAACAGAAGGATATCATTTAACAGAAGTTCAACAGCATTCCCCAGAACATCCAATAACATAATTTTTGTTGTGTACAAGTCAAGATATACAGTGTTGCCAGTGCGAGTTTTCGTGAAAAAGTTTAAACTAGACGTCAACTATTATGTTTCAAGACTTGAGAAACGAGGAGTTTCAGTACCTGTCGACGTTGGACTGCTACACCGTGTGACACCCAATGCCCATCGTTGTCATTGTCGCGAAGGCTGGGAATTCTTTTGCAGATAAGTGGTTTTTAGTATGTGCACTGTGCCACTGTTATATGTTAACAAGCCTTTCTTGATAGCGTGTACTATTTGTTCTATTTAGTGTTCTATGTTCCATGTTTATGCGGGTTTGGTTGGGAGGTGACTTACGGTAGGAAACATCCCAGTTTTTCATTCTAGGGCCTACGTAAGCATTCTTTAGGGACACTCTAGCAGATTTCCCGCAGTGGAAATTCCAGCAAATTTTTGCTGAAGGATTTTCAGTCCACTGTGTTTGCTGATCTGTGACACCATTGTTTAGGTGTGATGAACTGTTTTATTGTCGTTATTGTGGTATTTTTTCTTTGTGCCTTAGTTTCATGATTAATTTGTTTGTGATTGCCATTCTCAATCTTACTATCATTTATTTCTATACAAATTTTTTTGTTTATACATTGTGCTGTTGCTTGTCTTGTCACTCCTCTTGCAGTGTCATTGCATTCTTTGCAATATTTTTGCTTTAGTTCTGCTTTCTTGTTTATTTGATTCTGCGAACGTTATCATTTGTCTTGGGTATTTCATCTTGGTTTTTGTCATTTTCCGTACCTTCATCTTGTACTTCTTGTCCTAATGTTATACACTTAATGATTGAGTTATAATTATATGCTATATTTGTATACAAGTTCCATTAACAAGGACTTGCCACCCACTAATTGGGGATAAGATTAACTTCTTAGATAATATCTTAGATAAGTTAAATATCTTCTAAAATTAGACATAATGTCTAGTTTGGACTATTTCATCAAGCAAGGAAAGGCGCTTGGTATGGAGCCTGAAGAGTTAAAACTTGTCACAACTGTTGAGTATGCAAAAGTACAGGAAGCTGAAAAACAGAAACTTCAAATGGAAGCTGAAGATAAAAAACTTCAAATGGAAGCTCAGAAACTTCAAATAGAAACTGAAAAACAGAAACTTCAAATGGAAGCTGAAGATAAAAAACTTCAAATGGAAGCTCAGAAACTTCAAATGGAAGCTGAGAAATATAAACTTCAAATGGAAGCTACTGAGAACGAAAACCGTAGACTTCACGAGCAGAAGTTGTTTTCTATGGAACTTGAGAAAATGAAGGTATTGAATGAAAATAATACACACAATGCTGCGGACACTCAAACAACTTCACATAGGACCAATTATTTCTATAAGATCAGATTGCCTCCTTTTAGACCTATCTCCAATGACGTCTTATTCTATCTGAATAGGTTTGAACTCGCATGTGAGTCACACAAAATAGGTAAGTTGGAATACTGTACACGACTTATGGAACTACTTTCAGGTGAAGCTATGACAGCTGTAAGTATGTTGGAAGTCCTGATAAGAATAACTATGATACTGTCAGAGCTGTCTTATTAAAAAAATACCAATTTGATGAAGACGGCTATTGTCTCCGCTATAAATCTCAGTTGCTGGAGACTGGAAAAGATTTTTCTGAATTTATAGCAAATATTCATCTTACGTTCTCACTTTGGGTTGAGCTCTCAAAAATTGAGCACACATATGAAGCCTTCATGGCCTTATTGCTTCGTGACAAAGTCATGTCGTCAGTTAACACTTCTTTTCTTTCCTTTCTACATGAGGAAAAGCCTACAAACTTGAACGATATGGAACAATATTGTTGCCAATATGTAACTGCACACCCAAATGTAATTGTTGGCCACTCTCAAGACAGAGAAGGTTTACCCATGGCTTTGGCAATACCATATGGTTCTAATTTTTGCCGTAGATCACAAAGTGTTGATCGCAATTTTGGTAAGGGAGATTATCGTGATTTTAGACAGTACTAAGGGAGTCCATTGCATAGTAATTCTCCTCCAAGAAACTGGAGACAATTTAATGGACCTCAACATTTTGGTTCCAGTAATTCTGGAAATTTTGGTAGGAATAACTACACTTGGGATTATCAACCTTACAGTAATTTTTCTCGAAGGCAACAAAATTCATCTAATAGATATTTTGACCCAGGAGGAAATAGTAATCGCAACAATGCTAACTGGGGTTCAAATCAGAATAGTGGTCCCAATAGAGGAAATAACAATGGTCCCAATAGAGACAATAAAATGGTCCCAATAGAGGAAATAACAATGGTCCCAATAGAGATAATAGTTATGATATATCTCAATATAGTGGTAGATCTCCAAATGATAGATCGCATCGATATGCTAACTCTGCTCAACAGGAGCCTCAGGTTATTGTAAATCAGGGTAACAATACTAATAATGTCTCTAATGCTACTGCTTGTTCTGCTTTCGATTTCAATCGAGCATCTCAGTGCCCTGAGTGAACAACTTTATTCCAGCCTACAGCAGTGACTACCTTGAGTTGTGTTCATCCTCTACCTACTCTTCCTGCCTTGTCTGCACATGATGGAACAGCGTCTCTTACCCTACACAAGGGATTTGTAAATAGTAATCCCGTCTCAGTACTCTTTGATTTAGGATGCACGACTGTTGGGATTAAACAGTCACTAGTTCATCAATCTTGCACAACAGGTAATATGGTGAAATGTGTGACATTTGGTGGGACAGTTGAGACTTTTCCGACTGACATAGTCCACATTGCCACACCATTTTTCACTGGTTATATACACGCATGTATGCTCAGAGCACCAATCTCCGACCTTACTGTCGGACAGATATATGGTATAAAGGTGTGTACTTCAGAACAAATTGCAACTTGGGAACGGCAACATCACCTTACTGCCGCCACCTTAACGACTATGCCAAAATCTTATCACCAGGTACATTCTGCTAGCTTGATACAGTCTGCTAATGTGGTGCATTCTTGCAGTATTGATGATACTATTGTTCATCATACCAATTTTGATGATTCTTTTAGCCCAGTTCGACATACCACAGTACGTCGGTACTCTAACTTTGATTCTTCTTTAAGTACTATTATAGAAGAAGATCCTTGTAGCGAGAGGTTATTTAAAATTATTTATCTATGTAAGAATCCAGGTATCTCATATGCTACCAGGATAGTATGCCAGTAAAGAGTTCTGGTCTTACAAGTAATACCCCAGTCTTAGAAAGAAGCACTGGTGTATGGATATCATAGAAATAGTCAGACTGTGAAAACCCTGGCCAGTTGGTAAGGAGTTGTACCAGGATTTAAGGTGTCTCCTCCCTGTGACTATCTTATGATTACTTATTGTCTAGGGGATAATTAAAATGAACATTCACTGTAACCACAAATGTAAGAAGTGAATAATTCCTCAGGTACAGTTTAAATATTTTAATATTTACACTAATATTCTATTTCTGCTAGTTGGAAAAGAGCATTAAAATATGTTTAAAAAAATATTCACACAATTATTATTATTGTCTGTTAAGACTTCAGGATCTTGAACAATAAAGTTAATGAAAACTGGGATCACTTTTCTGTATCACGGTTCTTTTAGTCCTCTGACATTACACATTACTGTCCTCATTTGACTTAATTCTTTAATGGTTTTAATACTGGTTTCAACTATTGGCTGTTTGTTCATATATGGGTGATCAGTGTCCTAAGTGACACTTATCTGAACATCTGGATACTGCTGCCGCTACACTGTCCGTTGTATATATCAGTATTGGTAGACCCAGCACTAGGGATGCCAATGACCAGTTGAAGTTCACTCTTTGGGATCCTGCACTTTTGTGGGATTGCCTCTGATGAACAACACAGGCTTCTGATACTGGACAGTCTGGTTTGAGTTATTTCATGGAACCTGAAACATCATATCAGCCTTGGCTAGTATCTGGCTAGACTTGTAGCTGACTAGCACAGATGTCAGACCAGTCAGTCATCAGATGTCACTGTTATACCATCATAGTAAGTAAGGACATCGTTTCAGTGATACAGAAGTATTAACGTTTCAATTAATTGTAACTGACTAGCACATAAGTCAGACTAGTCAGTCATCAGATGTCAAAGTTATAGTCATAGTAAGGGACATCATTTCAATGATCATCATCATCATCAGTTGCCATCTCCACAACGAAGGTTGGCTGTAATGGATCTCCAACGTCTTCTGTCTCTTGTCTTGATGGTGCACTCTGATAGACTCTTTCCTGTCCATCTCTTGATGTTGTCTTCCCACTTATAGCGCTGTCTTCCCCTTGCACGTTTGCCTTCAACTCTCCCTTCTGTTATGGTCTTCTGCAAGGTGTTATGCCTTTTTATGTGGCCAAAGTATTTTAGCTGTCGAACTTTGACCTCCCTCATTAGTTCTCTTTTCATACCTAGATTTTCTAGGACCTCCTTATTTGTTTTCATCTCTTTCCATGAGATACGCCCCATTCTTCTATATATCCACATTTCAAGAGCCTCAATTCTTTCTTCCAACTGCTTATTCATCGTCCATGTTTCTGCACCATACAGAAATGCAGAATATATATAACACTTTATGATTCTCAATTTTAATTTGTGAGATAACTGTTTGGATGTCAGTATATGTTTCATGTTGTTGAATGTAGCTTTGGCCATTCCTATTCTCTTCTTGATTTCTGTTTCACATCTGCCATCTTCTGTTATTATATGACCGAGATATACGTAGCTCTTGACTTGTTCCAGGATTTCCCCATTTACGCTTATCTTTAATGTGGGTTTATCGTCTGTTTTGCTAATTATCATAGTTTTTGTTTTCTCAATATTAATGTCGAGTCCATATTCATGACTTATACTGTTCACTTGCTTCACTAGTTCTTGTAACTCCTGTTCGCTTTCAGCTAACAACACGGTATCATCTGCATATCTAAGGTTGTTTATTGACCTTCCACTGATGTTCAGTCCTGGTATTTCCTGTATCTGTTTGAAAATTTTTTCGGTGTATAAATTAAATAGGCAGGGGGACAGCACACAACCTTGTCTGACACCTCTTTTTATGTCTATGTATGGTGAATAATTCCTTCCAGATCTTACTGTGGCAGTTTGCTCCCAATAAAGGTTACTGAGTATTCTTATATCTTTTCCATCAATACCTATGTCTTCGAGGCATTCAATTATTTTCTCATGATGGACTCTGTCAAAAGCCTTCTTATAGTCAATGAAGCACATATACATACTTTTTTGGACCTCTGTATATTTTTCTGCTAATCTTCTTAGGCAAAATATTGCCTCTCTTGTTCCACTGTTCCGTCTAAAACCAAACTGTTCTTCCTGGATTTCGCTGTCTACTTTACTTTTTATTCTTTCCTGTATGATTTTAAGCAGTATCTTAATTGCATGACTCATCAGGCTGATTGTTCTGAAGTCTGAACATTCTGTTGCATTTGGTTTTTTGGGCAATGTTATAAAAACTGATGTCTTCATGTCGTGTGGTATATATCCTGTATTGTATACATCGTTGCATATTTCTGTGATTGTATCTATACCAAAGCTCTCCAGAGCTTCTATCATTTCAATTTTTATGTTATCCATGCCTGCTGATTTTCCTTTTTGTATCATATGAATGGCATTCTCTACTTCTGATCTGAGAATGTTTGGGCCTTCATTAGAATCTGGTGATGGTTTTTTACCTCTGTTGTCCTCGAATAATTCTTTTACGTATTCTGCCCATCTGTTTGATATGTCTTTCTCATCAAGTAATATTACACCATTTTTGTTCTTGATACAGCTTCCTCCTTGTGCAAACCGTGACCGATTTGATAATTTCTTTATTTCTTCATGCATATCTCTTGTCCTGTGCTTTGCTTCCAAGTCTTCTATTTCCTTGCATTTTGTTTCTATCCACCGTTCTTTTGCTTCTCTACACATAGTACGTATGTCATTGTCTATTGTTTTATATTCTGGAGTGTTTTTTGCTTTCTTTCTTTCGGTCATTTTATTCAAGATGTCATCTGTCATCCAAATTTGATTTTTCTTAGACTCCTTTTTAGGTAAATTTGCATTTGCTGATTGTATGCTTGTTTTTAAGCATTCCCATTTTGCGGTTGCTTTTTCTTCTGGGTTTTCTCTTCTATACTGCTCCATGCTTTCTGTCAATAACTGTTGATATTTATTTTTGACGTCGATTAAATATTTCTGTTTTATATCTGGTTGTTTCAACGCTGATATTTCTATCTGGGGTTCCTCCTGTCTTCTGTTTCCTGCTCTTTTCAGCTTTATATTTACTTTGATGATGACTGGATTGTGATCTGAATTTATGTCGACGCCAGGATATGTCTTTGCACTTGTGACACTGTTCTTAAATCTATGTTTTATCATGATATAGTCGATTTGATTTCGTGTTATATCTCCTGGGCTTTTCCATGTGTATAATTTCCTTGGGTGGTGTTCAAAAAAGGTGTTACATATGACCAGCTGGTTTTCTTCACAGAACTGGATAAGTCTGTCTCCTCTATCATTTCTTGTCCCTAATCCATACTGTCCTACTATTTTCTTGTATTTTCCTTTTCCTACTTTTGCATTCATATCACCCATTACTATCAACACATCTGTTGATTTGACTGGTTTAAGTGTGTGTTGTAGCTCTTCATAGTATTCTTCTATTTCTTCCTCGCTGTGATCTTTAGTTGGTGCATAAGTTTGTAAGATTGATATGTCGAATGGCTTTGCTCTCATTTTTAGTAACATCATTCTGTCATTGTGTGTCCAGTATCCACATACGTATTTTTCTAACTCCTTCTTTATCAACATTCCTACCCCTCTTTCATGTTTTTCTCCGCCTGAGTGTATAAGCGTGTACTGGTCTCTTTTTATGTAGCCTGTATCCAAAAGTCTTGCCTCTGCAACTCCCAGTATATCGAGTTTCATGTCTGTTGCTTCTAATATAAGATTGTCAAGCTTTCCTTCTCCATTCAGAGTTCTAACATTCCATGTTCCTATTTTTAGGCTTCTCCTACTAGTTTTTAGGTGGTCTTTCTCAGAATGCTCCCTTTCAACAGAATTTAAGGAACACTCGTCATTATGTACTTCCTTACTCATTAGAGGAGTTGCCTCTTCCCTGTTACTTTGTACAGTAGATTCTTCCCCAGGGGACAGAGAGTTCTCTACATATCGTTTCTTATCTTGTTGTTGTGATCCCATTACATTCTGTAGGAAGTACGTGGTAAGGCCCCAATCTCTTCCACGGTGGCTAGCCATTGTCTTTTTCTATGTCCGACATGCCTCTAGTGCGCCACACACTTTGCTGTTTCGCTTTGCGAGCCGTTGATCTTCTCAGATTCCTCCGCCTCACTCACCGTCTCAGTCTTTGTGTACTAGGGATGGACATTCCCTTGAGTAAGATTGCTCCTACTCCACCCATGTAGTTTAGCCAGTCAGCCAAGACTGTTGCCCGGGATGTGGCCACCACCGTACACAAGCGGTATTCGAGGAGCCATACATGAGCTAGATAAAGAGAGGAGAACCAAATAGGATCCTGACTATCCTAAAAAGGACATGGCAGTCTCTCACCGTGAGGTACTATCCCTCTCTCTTTATCCTACATCCTTAATTTCAATGATACAGAATTAATATTAACATTATCAGTAATAAACATCATCTGGTTTATTCCGCTCCTGTACATCCTTTACTTATTTATAACTTGATCTTTCCAACTACATCAAGTACAATTTTAAATACTGATGCCACTCTTAGCATCTACACAAAATTAATACATAATTAGATAAAGTGAGTGACCGACTGACCAAGCGATCAGGTTGTTTTCTTAGGTAGCACAACTACATAGTTTTGGAATTGAAACCTGGCCGTGGAACACTCCAGTTTACCAGCTGTAAATTGGCACTCAGTTGTGCGCTCGAACTAGGGAAGGAAAAGGCAGCGAGGAAGGGAACTAGCCACCTAACCTCGTAAACGCGGTATCTTCCATGATGAAGCTTCTAACACTTCATTTCCCTATGACAATCTCTGCCATGGGACTGCCTTTATCTTTGTAAGCGATAAAGCAATTACTATGATAGTTATTATCTTCATTTGGCTGTGGGGCTAGTTGTGATTAGTTTTTGTACAAGCGACAATCATCCACATAGCACATGTTTAGATCATATTAAAAATAACAATACATTATATCAATGAATATTCTATTTGCATATTTTGTGAAGTCTATACGAACATGCAATAAAACAAATATAAGAAAATATTATACACGGTAGTTATCATAATTTCGCTTACCCTCAGACTCCAGATACTGGACTGAAAAATTTTCTGGCGATCCGCTCACAATTCGGATGGAATATAGATAGTGGCGAGCTCTGCCTCAATCTGTCTCAAACCTTCTTTCAGTGACTTTTCTGTTTAGCGCTCCGCTTATTTATAAGAGTCTGGAGGACATATCGGAGGGCACTGACGTCACACCGTAAGACTCGGGCTGAAATCCCTACCCGAAACAGCGATTACACCCGATCTGTGCGTTGCCTGAAACTTTCCCTTTCTCATCCTCGGCTTATATATTATCCATACTGTTCCATCTTATCTTGTTTTATACAGCCGATATATCTCCATATTCCTATCCATGTAATTTCCCAAACTGTTATATGTTGATTTAAGTATTTATAACAGAAGTGGGTTTACAGGCTTTCAGCGTAACTGTGGGCAGCTGTAATACTCATATATCTCCGTAAATGATAACTTTCTACTGTTTTTCCTTATATACAGTTATACACAATCCTCTCCTGGACTAAAAGGTGAAATCCTTTTCACAATGATTCCATTATGCTTTTATTTATCATTGTCGATTGCCACTGTCTCATCGACATTTTGTCGATACACCGCCATTTTGTAAGCGGCCGGTCCTGTGATAATCGATCGGTGAATGGTTTGTAAAACTACACGAAGCCGCGTTTGCAATGCATTGAAACCAATTTTGTGACAATCCTTCAGTTTTGTCTGACACACACACTAACTTTATCGCTATGACTGAATCTACATCCAGTCACGTTGATTGCAACTTCTTTGCTGCAATGACTAGCGTTTTCTTTGCCACATGTACGGACTTGATTGTTAGTACATATCTATACATTATGAGTTTCTTTACCTTTCTTATTGGGCCGGCTAGCTCAGTGTCTTCGTGTTTTTTTACTTTTTGTCGCTTTCCTTTTAAACTTCGACGCAGGTCCAAGTTTACCATTGTCTGTTTTTACATCTTTATTGTATATTTCTTGCTTTTTTCTCTGCCCAGTACACAGGCTATGACTTCAGTTCAGCCTTTGAGATATACGCCTTTGTCAACTGCATTTCCTTTCTTCTTCTTCTTCCGTCCTTAGCCACCGACCGTCAAAGCAGTCAGTGGCCATTACGCCTAGTGGCGTCTTAGGGCAACGGCAAATCAATCCATTTGCTGTTGTTTCCGTAATCGAAGTGACTGGCAAACGGGTGATCAGTCCGTTGGTGCATGCATTTCCTTTGTCTTGCGCAAAATCTCAGATTGTCAGCCATCATTACACTCTTGGTCATCATTACACTCAACATGACGTTGGTATCATGTGTATATTCATGACTTTTCTGTACGTCATTGCATGCTGCTATTTTTCTCGGACACTTTTATCACCCTATATAATTAATAATTCCAAGTTAGTCTGTCCTACTGTCACTGCTACCCTTTCTCGTGTAACAGAGGAAGGTTTGATTAACATCATACAGTGGTCTGAAGTTTGCACAGCCACATCCGGTAGGTTAAAGTTAAAGTTAACTTTTTCCCCTAATAATATCCTACCGTTACCAAACAGGAATTTCCATTTGATTATTTGCAGGAACGCCTTCTCGATGGGATCGGAGCTCTTATACGTGTCTTCATATCATTGACTGAATTTGAGCATCGATACTCTGCAATAGATATCAATAGGTTGGACTTCACCATTCAAGCCATTCGGAATTCTGACTCCGCAGTGGATGATTTAGTCTCAACACGCTCACAAGACTTTCCAAGGCCGCTGGAGCTTTGACATGGTGTTCTTTGACTTTCATGTGACACGTTATTAGCATATTATTCATACACAACAGTGTGTAGATGAACATTGAACGAGTGATAATAGTATTGACAATAGTATTTAAACTCCACGTATCATTACGATACATTTCGATAGTGAACATTTACCAAGTGTGTGTTTTTTCTATTTTTTTTTCTGATATTGTTATTTATTTGCATTACCCAGCACTTAGTTGTGCACCAGTAGTAACTGTTTATAGCGGTATTATTTTCTGATTTCAGTAATAAGCTCATTATTAGTGTTTAATAATTAACTTGTTTCTCTTGCCTATTATGCTCTATTTAGATTGTAACTTTCTTTTCTGTTTTATATATGTATTGCTTTTTGTTCAATGCTGTTTTTTCCATACAAAAGCCAATGATGGTTGTGACTACTGGAAACAGTTCATACATTTATTCACAGCACCAACAGTAGAATCATACAGGAACAGTCAATATAAACAGGTTCATGTACATCAAGTTAATTGAAATCGCTTGGTACATGTCAGTATTCTAAGGCTGGTAAACATTCACATATGTGGGCGTGGTCCATAGTGGTATGTTCTTAAATGTACAGTTTATAATGCCGCTTTGGTATCACTGACTGAACGCGTCAGATACCTGATTAACTCCATCATACAAAGAACGATCCCATAACCCATGTAATCCTATTACCAGGGCCGTCGATCAACTTGGCATAGCACGCCAGTTACTTCTTTTCATGCTTTAGAATCGTGGCCATTGCACAGGCCTAAATATGACGTCAGCTGTGTACTCTTCATAAACAGGTTGCATCAACCCTGCAATAATGTTTATATTAAGATACCAGCATAGATATAACTTCGTCACTGGACTTCTGTTCATGTAAATACAAATAGTCTTAAATAGCTATTTTGAGCATCAAATATAAGTTCTGAATACAGGATCTGTGAGCTGTCCTCACGGCTAGGTACCTTTAACGAAAGCATAGTAATGAAAAGGTCGGTGTTACCTTACCAAGAATCCTCAGAACAGAATAACAACACTGTCGTCTTTCCTGACGTACAGAAATCAATGGGGAAAACTGACGACACAGTCACTTCGAAGATTTTCCTTCCCCAAAATACAATGGACTCAACTTCTTCACGGAAGTCTAATTTTTGCGCTCTCTACTGCGCATGGCACATAGCCCAGAACTCTATACCTCTGACCCTAAAGGTCAACCACAATGAATGAACCAAAAAGAGAAGATAACCCCTCATCAACCTGACACAGCAAAGACCAGGGTTGTGACGAGTAGGGTGTATGTAAGTGGATGTGGACGATTAGACAGACAACAGTGATACACCGCTCATATAGTTCATTGTCCAAGGAATAACTCCAACAGCCTGTATCAAGCTCCACTAATGTATTAGATTCACAAATAAATCACAATGGACGCAGGGCCATTACAAATAATGTAGACATCATCAATTCCGAGTATTCTATAAGCACTCTGCTTCCCGGAATCACTACACACAGCAACTAGGATTCTTCATAAACAACTACTGCAACATCCACCCTTCTCTGCTCTACTCTCTATGCTGTCTCCTGTCTACTGTCTGCTCTCTACTCTACTCGCTCAACTCTCTACTGACTCAACACACGTCTAAACCAACACACTCCTCCCGCTGACTGCCCCTTTCATGCGTATTCCCTAAAACCCGTGAAATCCTTTCACGCTCCACTGATCTTCATTCACGCCTCACAAAAGCTAACAGTTTGTCTCAAGCACCGCTCACAACCCTGTAGCTAAATTATTACCATGCACGCATTCCCAGCTCACAACAACTCACATAACTAATAAACTCCCGCTGGAGCATGGGAACATTCACACATACAAAATAGCCTCAAAACACTCCGTGACATCCACCGCTTTCCCCACGTGAAAAACCGGGGTTTTTCACTGTGAAGACAGAGATGGGAGTCCTATACATCATCAAACCTAAAATACATCATCAAAGTAAACAATGCTTTCATACAACTTACATCAACTCACACTAATACCATACAAATTATTCTAGCGATAATCATATTCAATATCTCTAAAGTTAAACAAAATTCATTTTCATAACAGAGAAATGCATGCATAATCTACAAACTTCATGTAAAGTCATCAAACTTATACAAATATCACTACAAGTAAACATGCTTTATCATAATCAAAATCTGCTAGTCTGGTATCTTGTCCTACATCAAACTGTTGTAAGGTTAATGTTCAGCTGTTTGGTGACTTGGTAGACTGCAGAAAACTCGTTGCAACCACCTATGATCAATGCTAAAGCATCTGCTCTGAGAAAGAAAATATTGTCTAAATCAGAAAGCAACAAATGTTGACTAGTTGCAAACATATTTTCAAATTTGATCTAAGTCACTTTGACACTTATTTGTACAGATCACTCTGTTATGCCTTCCCTTCTGAGTTAGAGATGTTAGTTTTCGGGCTCTGTAATTTCAATATTATATTACCAGAGGCCTCTTCCGGCATCATATTAATCTCAGCCTTGGTCATACTCTTCAGGGTAGCTGTTCCATTTAGGATGACGACATCCTCGGTTACTATCAAAGCTACAACAATAGCTCTCACCACCATCATTCCATCTACGACGTGCCCCCATTGTATAAATGGTTACTCTCTCTTTTGTCTGCCCAGCGGCAATCTCTTCTGAAACTATCTCTGTATATTTCTCCAGCTTTTTGTTCACTATAGCTTGGTCTGCTGGAACAAAATCCTTTGTTTATATTTTGTCCTCTGTACCTGTTTCTAAATCCAATCCAACGTTTACTTTGAAAATTACCATAGTAATCATTACTACTCATGTGGCTTCCTCTAAAGTGTCTGGAATCTCTTAAGTCACTAGTTTCTCTTATGTCATGTTTCTCATGTGGCATACGAGCACCACGACCTACTCTGCGATACTTCTGATTCAGTTTTCTGTGCTCTTCTTTCATCCGGTCTGTCTCAGGATATTTGACAGATCCATAACATTCACTTTTTATTGGCATAGTAAAGTTCTCCTTTGTTTCGTTTACTGCCCTTTCCTGAATATTCATCTTCCGTTCACCCAATTCCTTTGCTGATTTAATATGCCTCTCAATGTTAGTTTCTGATTGACTCTGCTGTTTTGGACACGATATATCTTTCTGTTGGGGTGAAATTAAATTTAATACCGAAGTATCAGCAACTCGGACATTACCAGATGACATGCTATCTACAGGAATTACCCTAGGTTTTCCTTGCAATCTAGTAGTTCCTCCATAAATATCGTATCTATGTTTGTGCTTCCATAGTTTGATATCATCATCAGTGCATTCTTTGATACCACGAATATTTCCAAGTATCAGATCAGCGACCGCATTATCATCAAGAACACATGCTTTTACCCTACCTCGCAAGAATGGCGTGTCAATATCTATCAACACCAGAGGGTAAAACTCCACCCTGCCACCAAAAGTGATACATCGAGCAGTTTGCCCCAACCAATGAGACCCCTCAATGCACGATCTCCGCACCCCAACTGTCGTACAACCTGTATCCCTTAGGACGGATACAACTTTATGTCCTAAGTACCCTGGATGCAAGACTATGTTCCCATCTGTATGAACTGCTGACAAACACATAAATAACATAATTGTCACGTCCAACAACAACACTGAAACAATGATTACCAAGGGAAGCCTATAGAGCAATCTGGACAAATAAATGAAATATGGCCTTAGAATGATGAACCAAAACAAACTAAGGTTACTTAGCTTTTTCTGGTGTACTGGAATGGCAGGCTATGGCGATAAACTGATCCGATCTGTTGTCTCCAAGTCACTTCTGCAGCAGTAACTTTGAGAAATCCAAACACTACAACAGTTCCTGTCAGGAATATGTTAATACACACTTAGTATATAATTTAAGCTCTTAGAATCTAACTAAAATGGACGAAAGAAATAGAGAGAAAATTGACAGATAGGTTTCGCACAGTTATAAATAATGTAGATATAAGTAATGTGTAAGGCAGATAGGAATATCACAGCTAAAGGTATTGTAGATATTACAATTAATTATAAATGTAGTCTAATCTAAACCTACATCACATATAAACATGCAAAGACAGAGTGAAAACTAACTACAGTAGAACAGCAACACTGGAGATGAGGTAGAAAATAAGTGATATTATTAAAAGAAGAAAATAGCAGAAGTAACGAGAAGAATGTGAAAACTGAAGTACTCAGTATATGAGAAAAACTACTGATTTCTTAGGAAATACACTGTTAGCACTAAATAACATAAAAATTACCCTTTAAACTAGAAACTTAGTAAACCCTTTACTAGAACATTAGCCTATTAGAGCACGAAAGAATGTTACGCAATTTCTTAAACGAATAACAACAAAATAAATTCTAATTAAGCTGTATCTCAAGAAATTATAGCAAAAACTAATTGTTCACGAAACAACTACATAATACTTATATCCCAAGCGTGTAGATATGTTTATAATGTCTTCAGCCAGTCCCAAGGTTGATGAAATATGAAGACCACACACACAACATGGAACAAAACACTCAGTTCAGATTCTGCAGCGCTCCCGGCTACACAGACAGTGAAAAACCAAGCACTTGTTTTCCACTTCACACACAGCAACATGACAGCTTCACAGCTTTCACAGATCCTCTTCTTCTGGTCATCACAGATTCTCCTGGTCACAACACACTGTTTCACAACCGCAGCAAACGATGTAAACAGACTTGTAAGGCAGCATTCCTAGTACATTGTTTATTCGGTAGCACACATATACCGTTGACAACTGACCTAGATTTGAACAGTGTCGAATCGTCTGGTTACTGTAAAGTTGTCACACTTCGCTGCATTGAAAAACAAACCCAATGACCTCAGATCACTTCACCGCTGTACAGCCCTGGGTTCACTTGTAACATCCGAATAGACGAGCCCCCCAATGTGACGAGTAGGGTGTATGTAGGTGGATGTGGACGATTAGACAGACAACACTGAAACACCACTCGTATAGCTCATTGTCCAAGGAATAACTCCAACAGCCTGTATCAATCTCCAATCTCCACTAATGTATTAGATTCACAAATAAATCACAATGGACGCAGGGCCATTACAAATAATGCAGACATCATCAATTCTGAGTATTCTATAAGCACTCTGCTTCCCGGAATCACTACACACAGCAACTAGGATTCTTCATAAACAACTACTGCAACATCCACCCTTCTCTGCTCTACACTCTATGCTGTCTCCTGTCTACTGTCTGCTCTCTACTCTACTCGCTCAACTCTCTACTGACTCAACACACGTCTAAACCAACACACTCCTCCCGCTGACTGCCCCTTTCATAAAAAAAAAAAGGAACCCATTACACGCCCATTGAGGCATATTATCTTGACCATCGGCACACGAGGGGTGATGTGGTCGGCATCACGCCGGCCGCCTTAACCTTCCCAGAGTAGCTCTGGTACCCATTTGGGGCTGGGTCGACCCAGGAGCCGTTTGTGGCCTAAAAATTTTTCCGCCTCATCTGGGGATCGAACCATAGACCACTGCGCTAGGAAGCCAGTGCACTAACCACTATGCTACCGCGGCTCCGCCCCTTTCATGCGTATTCCCTAAAACCCGTGAAATCCTTTCATGCTCCACTGATCTTCATTCACGCCTCACAAAAGCTAACAGTTTGTCTCAAGCACCGCTCACAACCCTGTAGCTAAATTATTACCATGCACGCATTCCCAGCTCACAACAACTCACATAACTAATAAACTCCCGCTGGAGCATGGGAACATTCACACATACAAAATAGCCTCAAAACACTCCGTGACAAGGGTGAACAAAAAATGCGACAAATAAATTGACGTGTGAAACTCCGTCAAAAATGACCGCAACATATTACTGCACCGCCCCTGTAAAAAAAAATGACACTTTTTTTAAAAATATATCATGAGCAAGATAGCACAAGAATCAATTATGCGCCCCTGAAAGAATGAACCTAGTATCAGATACAATAGACGCACAAATAAAGCGTCTGGAAAGCATAAAATCATCTCCCAACCTAAGAGAAAATATTTCCTCTGAGCAAAACCAACTCGGGAGGTACCATCAAAGAAATCTAAGTTGCTGGCAACTCCAAGATACATATCAAAAAATTATGAAATACTATAATTATAGCAATATACAAATATCATGCAATACAATGCTATACTATCAACATATCTAATGGACATATATCATGGATGGACATAACCAAATTTATTAAAGTCATTTTACCTCATCCACATAATGACACAATTGTGTTAACATATATTATGATATTAAGAACAGACAAAGTTTGGAAGTATATCAGGAGATCTAGGACCAAAGATTTAGATGGAATCATGTGGGCATCTAGACAATATGTCTGCCATCACATTATCCGAACCACGGATAGCTCGCACCGTGAAATGGAAAGGTTGAAGAGCAATAGCATACCGAGTAGATCTCGAGCTCTTCAAATCTTTACTTTGCATAGCTGTAAGAGCTTTTTGGTCGGTTTCCATAATGAAATGCGCGCCCAGAAGGAACCTTTGTAGCTTAAGAATGGACCAAACCATAGCCAACAATTCACGGTCCAAAACCGAGTAATTCCTTTCTGCCGCATTCAGCTTCCTAGAAATATACATTACAGGATGGAGAGTTCCTGAATATTCCTGCATTAGTGCCGCTCCAATGCCAGTGGAAGAGGCATCACTACGAAGGACAAAAGTCTTATCAATCGTCGGTAGTCTTAAGATAGGATGAGATGAAAACAAATTCTTAACCTGATCCAATGAAGATTGGCATTCTTGCGACCAACGCACCATATTAGGAGAACCTTTTTTCAATAACGTTGAAAGTGGTGCCCTAATGGAGGATAGATTATCAATGAATCTTCCATAGAATTGTATTAATCCCAAGAGACTACGTACTTGCTTTTTTGTCTTCAGAACCAAGATATTTAATATCTTCGAAATGTTTTGGTCCTCTGTCTTCAACAGACCATGACCAACACGATGACCTAGGAAAGAGATTTCACTAAACCCGACAAAGGTTTTAGAGGGTTTTGCAGTCAAATTATGCTCACGTAGAGTCGACAGTAACTCATTTAAACCCGAATAGTGTTCTTCCCAAATATCGTTGAACAGACAGGTGTCGTCTAAGTATGCAATGACATCTGTACGATACGATAGAATTCATCGCATCATGCACACGAAAGTTGCTGGGGCGTTCATAAGCCCGAAAGGCATAAAATTCCACTGAAATAAACCCCTAGGTGTTGAAAAAGCAGTGAGAGGTTTGGCGTGTTCTGTCAAAGGGACTTGCCAATAACCTTTCGACAAGTCTAGTTTAGTAAAGAATTTAGCTTTAGAGAGTCTAATAAGTAGATCATCTAATAAAGGCATAGGTTCAGCATCGAACTTCGTAACTTGATTTAATTTGCGATAATCAATGCAAAGACGTATGTTATTGTCTTTCTTTCGAACAATAACCATCGACGAAGAATAAGCTGAAGTGGATGGTTCAATTATTTTCAATTGAATCATTTCATCCAATTCTTTCTCGACTTGTGCTTGAAAATGAATAGGTATAGGGTATGGTCTTACTCTGATCGGATTACGATCAGTAAGTATGATGTCATGTTCAATGACGTATGTGTCCAGGAATGTCGGTAAGGACATCCTGAAATGATTGTAGCGTAGAAGATACTTGACGCTGTTCCTCAAAAGACAAATTCGAAGAAACGGTAACGTTTTTCCATGATTCCGTAGAATTAAGTTGAATCACAGGAAGAGGTAAGTTAACGTCAGAAAAAATAGTTTCCTCATCCTGTATAACAGACAGGGATGAGATTTGACTAGTTGGACTGGAGAGTCGTCCATCGCCTGGAAAATAGGCTGTAAATAGTCTGGTCGTTCAATAAATTCCGTAAGCATATTTATATGGAAGGTTTTATGCCTTCCATCAACATCGACAATATAGTCGACATCGGAAATTTTAGAGACTATACTGTATGGACCTTTCCAAGAAATGAGAAGTCTATTCTCCCTCGTGGGAAGTAAGACATACGCTTTGTCTCCAGGACAAAGTTGACGTAGGCGTCTTTTCTTATTAGCAAATCGCCTAGCCTTTTCTTTCGCAAATTTGGATGATGAAGTTGCTAACCTGCATGATTCGATAATTTTTTCCCTAAGAGCAATGACATACTTATATGACGATTGTGTATCATCGTCAATATTATCGGAAGTTATCAAATCGTGTAGCAATGACATAGGACCGCGCGGTTGCGCGCCAAAGACAAGTTCAAAAGGAGAAAATCCCGTATGCTCGGTGGGAACCTCTCTATAAGCAAAGAGAGCTGCGGGTAGGACCCTGTCCCAATCCTGAGGATGATCCTCCGTTATCTTGCCAAGTAAGTTCTTTAGTGTCTTATTAAGACGTTCAACCAATCCATTGGACATTGGATGATAAATACTACTGAGAGACCTTTTAATGTCCAGAGTAGCCATTACCTGAGACATAGTGTCTGATATTAATTGAGTGCCGTGGTCTGATAGTATTTCCCCGGGAAATCCCAGACGAGAAAATATGAGCCAAAGAGCATCTGCGATATCGACAGTTGATATGCTTTTAAGAGGAATTGCCTCTGGCCAACGCGTGCACATGTCAACGCAAGTAAGGATAAATTGATGTCCTCTGGCTGACTTAATCTTAAATGCGCCAATAATGTCTATTGCCATTTTCTGAAATGGCCGAACAGGAATATCTGCAGCCTGAATAGGTGCAGCATGTCTAGGACCTCTAGACTTGACCTCTTGACAAATTTTGCAAGATCGGCAATAAATTCGTATGTCTTTATTCACGAATGGCCAAAAGAAAGACGCAAGGACTCTAGTCTTAGTTCTGGAAAAACCCATATGTCCAGCACACTGAGAATCGTGTGCATGTTGAAGAATTAAGGCTCTCATACACTTAGGCACAAGAATTTGCGAATGCATAGACTTGTCCGAGTGTTGTACCATTCGTACCAATATACCATTCTTCATAGTGATATACGAACTGTGATTCGTATTCTGATAGGATCACCTTTCTTTGCGAGAAGGAAGAATTTCTTTAAAGAAGGATCCTCTTCTTGACGTTTAACAAACGAGTCATGCGAAATCACCAAGTGATCGTCTTGGCTATCAACTCCATTACTATCATTAAATGAAGTTGGAGGGATAAGAGCTTGGGCTCTTGTTACCACTGCATTGACCGTTTGGATGTTTTGTTCCTCCCAAATAGAAATTTGTTGCGGGGTGCATTCCTTAACCCCATGAATACGACCGATTATAAGATCCGCAATAGGATTAGGAAGAAGACACGCGTGGACATCTCCTGTAAAGAAGGGAGTGTCAATGCTAATGATAGCAGTAGGATATTTTTCCATGGTACCACCAAATGTAACACATTTGACCACCTTTCCCGTGTAACAGCGCTTATCTATGAGAGACTGTCTAACCCCGACAGTAGTACATCCAGAATCAAACAGCACTGAGACTAGACTATCATTTACTAGACCATTATGCAAGATGAGAGATCCTCTCCCATCATGCGCAACTGTAGCAGGAAGAGCGGGAAGAGGGTGACCACAAATTAAGGTAGATACAGACGATGGCTCGAACAATGTTGAGCATTGGGGGGCATTCAGTTGCTCTACCAAAATCGAAAGCACAACCAGTGATAGCATTAGAGTTCCCACTATCATTTACTTGATTACAGGCTCCATTAAACTCTTGTGCAGAGTTTGCCTGTTGGTAAGCTTTTCTTTTGTTATATCTAGGTCTACCGCGATTATCATTTCCCCTGTAATTGTTATCATATTGCCTATTGTAATGTTCATTCCGGTTTGAGTCCCAGTTTGTATATTCACCATCGTCATATTCTTGACGTCGAGACTGGTTATCTCGAGCAGATAAGCTTGGATAGTTTTTATTGTGATAACCTTTGCGAAAGTGTCTAAAATTATTACCACCAAAATTACGAGAACTACCATCTCATCTCCAGTTCTTAGAAGAAGAACCTTCATATGTTGGATTACTCTGCTTATGAGTGTAATTCTGATTACTTTTTCTTTTCCAGTTTTGTTGGGCACCCTGAAAATTCTTATTGAAATTAGGGCCATATGGCGCTGCCGAAGCAACTGGCAACCCTTCTTTCACTTTAGAATTGCTAACTGTAGCATGGGGATGCGCGGTGGCATACTGACAACAGTATTCCTCCATGTCTTTTAAGTTTTTAGGCTTACGCTCATGAAGAAATGCGAGGAAAGAATCATTATCAGATGACAAAACTTTGTCTCTAAGTAATAAGTCCATTAGACCTTCATATGTTTTCTCAGTTTGAGACAACTCAACCCATCGTGTAAATGTACGACTTATCTTTGTAACAAAATCAGAGAAATCTACTCCATTTTCTGGCAACATTGTCCTAAAACGAAGACGATAATCTTCTTCTTTTAGTTGATATTTTTTTAATAATGCTGCTCTGACAACATCATAATTAGTTCTATTATGCTCTTCTGTTGTCATAAGAGTAGTCACTGTTTCACCTGTAAAAAATTCCATCAGTTCGACATATTTTTCCTTTTTTATCTTATGCGTATCGCATAAAAATTGGAATCTATCCAGATAATCCGCTATATCGTCCTTTAAAGGATTGAAATGGGGTAATTTGATCCTACCAACAAACTCCTTTGTCATACCCGAAGTTGCTTGATGAGCACCCATATTTGCCAATTTCGATTTCTCTAACTCCAAAGTTGCGAGTATTTCCTCATGTTCCATTTTTGCTTTTTCCTTTCCTCGGCTTCTCTGTCTAATCTTTTTTCCTCTGCAGCAGCCTGAAGTTTTCTTTCCTCTGCAGCAGCCTGAAGTTTTCTTTCCTCTGCAGCAGCCTGAATTTTTCTTTCCTCAGCAGCAGCCTGAAGTTTTCTTCCCTCAGCTTGAAGTTTTCTTTCCTCTGCAGCATTTTTTTGTTTTTCCATTTCCATCTGGAATTTTCTTTCATCAGCTTGCATTTGCAACCTTAAATTCTCAGCATCTATCTTCTTTTGTTCAGCATCTGCTTTCAATTTATTTTCCTCATTTTGTTTTTTTTCTTCTGACTTCAATGCTATGGCGAATTGAGCAGTCGCGTATTCTTCCAATTCTTTACCAGACTTGTCAAGGGATTTCCCTTGTGCAATGAAGTATTCCAGAGTAGACATTCTGTCTAATGAGATCAGTAACCTGAAAAATTAAATAAATTACCGTATCCCACTTCAATGGGAGACAAGTCTTCAATGTTAGACTTGTATACTCAGTTCAGTTTATTTAACTCTCTTTGAGAGTCAAGTCTTAGTCAAAGACCTTGTATGGTTACCTTGTTTCTTTATAATAATATTCTCTCAACAATCTCAATATGAATAGTATATCATATTAATAACAATAATAATAATACATGACCAAGTATATGTATGTAGACTGTGTATGACAATAATAAATACAAGGGCAAAAATACAGAACAACAACCGAAAACGTTCGCAGAAGTCAAATAAACAATACAGCGAAACTAAGGAAAATGTTACAAAAATGTGTAATGATGACTGCGAAAAGTAAACAAGACAAATAGCAACACTGTTATAAACAAAAAAGTGTAAAGAAATAAACGAAAGGAAGGAGAGACGAACAGATACAAACAAAACAAATCATAAATCAGAGAATGGAAAAATAACGAAAACAACACTAACTCATCTCATCACGGCTAAACGAAAATAGCAACAATTGTCGCTAGCAAATCCCAATTAAGAAAATTTGCAGTCCCTACAGAAAACGCTCTCAATAGACAACCTCTATGACGTGGTATGATCTAAAAGGAGTCACCTACCCAACCAGACCCGCTGAAAACAACAGAAAAATACATCACAATATTACAAGTAACATAAATTGCATATAATGAAATGTGTTGCAAACAAAGTTTAGTTACACTATAGTAACAATATAGTAACTCTCTTGTTCTTTGTCAACACCGGAGTATAATGTCAAGCGCGCAATGATTGTTAGATCCACAATAACATGTAGTGGTCTCCAGGAACATAAAGTCTTTATGACCTTCTCGATGAATAATTGTGACTTGAGGCCCAGTGTTGAAAAAAAGTTCGTAGACGGTATTGTTTACCAAAAATACTTGATCTCGAAATATGTGACTTGATCGCTCAGACGATGGAAAGTCTGTTGCCTGAAGCGGTACACAACCAGCGGTACCGTTTACAAAAGGACTTGACTTGTGTAGCTGTCACGTGTAAACAACCAGCAGTACTGTTTACAGTAAGGAATCGACTTGTGTGCAGCTGTGGTCCACGTAGCAATATTATATAGATGCTAACTCCAGTACTTGTACCAACTGTGGTTCATGTAGCATTATCACACAGATGCTAACACTGTTTATGTGGGTCAACAGTCGATGACCTATTTCTACTGTCCTGTTTAGCCAAAGCTTTGAAATGTAGAGTACTACCAATGTGTGTTATTTATAGCTGATAACCTCGATCGTTCCAATCTGTAGCATAAACCAAAATTGAAGCCGTAAAGCCCACAGAACTGGCCTACCAGAAATGTTAAAGTTCTTTTATTCCAGAACTAGAAATGTTGGTTGTTGTTCTATGCGTGGTTCAAATGTTGATGTGTGACATGGGTGTGCAGACGCGAATGTGTTTAGGATCATATGTGGTATACAATACACCCAGTCACCCTCGCACAAAAGCCAATGATGGTTGTGACTACTGGAAACAGTTCATACATTTATTCACAGCACCAACAGTAGAATCATACAGGAACAGTCAATATAAACAGGTTCATGTACATCATGTTAATTGAAATCACTTGGTACATGTCAGTATTCTAAGGCTGGTAAACATTCACATATGTGGGCGTGGTCCAAAGTGGTATGTTCTTTAATGTACAGTTTATAATGCCGCTTTGGTATCACTGACTGAACGCATCAGATACCTGATTAACTCCATCATACAAAGGACGGGCCCATAACCCATGTAATCCTATTACCAGGGCCGTCGATCAACTTGGCATAGCACGCCAGTTACTTCTTTTCATGCTGTAGAATCATGGCCATTGCACAGACCTTAATATGACGTCAGCTGTGTACTCTTCATAAACAGGTTGCATCAACCCTGCGATAATGTTTATATTAAGATACCAGCATAGATATAACTTCGTCACTGGACTTCTGTTCATGTAAAGACAAATAGTCTTAAATAGCTATCTTGAGCATCAAATATAAGTTCTGAGTACAGGATCTGTGAGCTGTCCTCACGGCTAGGTACCTTTAACAAATTCTGCCACCGAAAGCATAGTAATAAAAGGGTCAGTGTTACGTTACCAAGAATCCTCAGAACAGAATAACAACACTGTCGTCTTTCCTAACGTACAGAAATCAATGGGGAAAACTGACGATGCAGTCACTTCAAAGATTTTCCTTCCCCAAAATACAATGGACATTCTCGTCCCAGAAGCCAGGACTCAACTTCTTCACGGAAGTCTAATTTTCGCGCTCTCTACTGCGCATGGCACATAGCCCAGAACTCTATACCTCTGACCCTAAAGGTCAACCACAATGAATGAACCAAAAAGAGAAGATAACCCCTCATCAACCTGACACAACAAAGAGCAGGGTGAACAAAAAATGCGACAAATAAATTGACGTGTGAAACTCCGTCAAAAATAACTGCAACAGAGAGCTTCGAGACAGTTTATAGTCTCGCTAGTGTGTCCAGAGTATTATTTAAGGGAAGAGAATTCAATAGATTATTCTAATGCCATGGATTATATTGGCTATGTCCATTTATGATGAGTTGCTGTTTATGCAACCAATTAGAGATTTGATATGATTCATATTCCTATGGAGGATATTTGCTAATGCAATGTACAGTGAGTTGCTGTTTATGCAACCCTTTTTTCTGATGGATTTTTCCTGTCATTACCATGTATGATGAGTTGCTGAGTATGCAACCAATTTCTGATAGGATATGTACTTTCACAATTTATGATGAGTTGCTGTGTTCTGCAACCTATTTGCCATGGATTATGCATGTTGTTTTAACTTGTGATTTGCTGTGATCTGTTGTCCATGATGTCAACGTTACTGTCTTAAATAAACTGTGTAGAAGTTGAAACTAGTTTGTCTATTTCCTGACCCAACGTTGCTGTTGTGCGGGTGATATCAGAGACATACGAATTTAAAGAACTCATGACATTCGGCCATTATATTTACACACATGTTGGCCACTAACAGTAAACCCGACCTTACTGACATCGTCCTTGTCAGTGATACTACACCACAACACCAACCACAAACATTCAACAGTAACAGAAGTACTAACAAAACAGCTTGTACGAATTTCTACACTTAACACTTATAAATGTTATGTTTGTGGAGCAAAATGTTCTCAAAATAATGCTTTAAAGGATCACGAAAGGACACATACAGGAGAGAAACCCTACAAATGTGAAGTTTGTGGAGCAAAGTTTTCTCGCAGTGGTACTTTAAAGGATCACAAATAAAACACATACAGGAGAGAAGCCTTATAAATGTGATGTTTGTGGAGCAGAATTTTCTGCATATGGTACTTTAAAAAAGCACAAATGGACACATACAGGAAATAAACCTTATATATGTGACACTTGTGGAGCAGAATTTTCTGTATATGGTGTTTTAAGGAAGCACAAAAGGACACATACAGGAAAGAAACTTTATAAATGTGATGTTTGTAGATTAGAATTCTCATCAAATGGTCATTTATAGAGTCAAAAGGGCACATACAATAGAGAAACCTTATAAATATGATGTTTCTGGGGTAGAATTTTCTCAGAATGATCATTTAAAGAATCACAATAAGATGCGCACACAGGAGAGAAACTTCCTAAGTGTGATGTTTGTGGAGTAGAATTTTATAAAAATGATCATTTAAAGAATTGCAATAAGATACACACTGGAAAGAAACTTCCTAAGTGTGTGGAGCAGAATCTTCTCTAAATTATGTATTAGAGTCACAGAATTACACATGTAGGAAGGAAATCTTAAATGTGTGATGTTTGTGGGGCAAAATTTACTGAAACTGAACAGTTAAAGTTGTGATGGTATTGCCTCCCCTGCTTTGCAGTAGTGGTCCAACAGTGGCCAAAACTCAAGAGTATCTAATATGGGCTTCAAAGGTATCTACTTTCACACAAGATTACTCTTGGCAGAGATGTAGATAGAAGGGTGATGACACTCCTATTACAAAGGGAGTCTTCACAAGATATTCAGAATAAGTGAGAACAATACTGCTTTGGCTGAGTATGTTCTCTGCAATTCTTCCATTGCTTTTGTGAAGGATTTAAGTACTTCTTAAGTTCAGCTCGTTTACGCCCCCATCCCTGATTTACTCAGTGGAATTCTGTTATTTTAGTAAAGCTATGTTTAGAGTGTGTGAAGTAATTTTAAAATGATTAAATTGAAGTTAAATTTGTAACATTACAAATAACAAAATGTAATAATCACTTTAGGTTTTAACAGTTGGAAAATAATTTGAATAGTTATGGAAATAAAAAATTCTCCAGACCTAAAGGTCTTTTATATTTGGAAATGTGCCCTAATATAACTGACTAGGTTGAAAAGGATGTGCCTCGCCAAATTGTTCCACATATAGTACTTTCTGCTGGTACCACCTAGAGCCCCTCTATATGTAAGAGTTGCGCAAACTAAAATCTGGCTGCCATTTTCGGCTACACTCATATTGCAGGAAAATGGACCCAATCGCGAGTTTCAGATCCAATTTGCATTTTCGTTCAGGTTAACTAATCATCTGAAATAAAATTAGATCAAAATACAAAAGCACATATTTGTACTATTCTTTGTTCCGGTATAGAAAAATAAATGTAAAAACTACTAACAAAACAAACAGAAGAAAACTAGTTTACTTACTGGCTAGTTGAATAGAATCAGTAGTGTGAATTTTTAACACATACTCCATTGAATTTTCTATTCTGTTAGAATTCCACTATTTAGCAACATATATTCCATTAGAATTGCAACACGTATCAAAACATACTCCCTTCTAATTGAACTATTTACCTAGTTTGAAATGCGGAAACTGGTGAATGACTGTTGTAGACACTGACAGTTTTACTAGATCCAGATGATCGCACCATTTTTTGTTTTCATAAAAAATGTGACAATGTACAGATAGTTTTAACAAAATCAAATTACATATTTTGTGCCAGAGATTTCCTGCAGTAGCTGTTACTGCTCATTGATGCTCCAGCATTCTGTTTAAGACCTGTGTTTTTATTTCTGCAGTAAATGTGAATTCTGACACTGATATACTTTGCTAACAGCTTTTGTTTAATATCGTGGCAGTTGCTAAGCCTGCATTCAGCTGTTGCATGTAATGCCATATCCAAAAGTAAAGTTTCAATGTTTTTCATGGTTGTAAAGCTATGCTCATGCTGATAGATTAGTTGTTCAGTTCTTAACATCAGATTTACTACTGTGTCACTGGCATAAAAAAGGATACCTGTCTGAAATGGTTTCCATGCTCCCTGCTTTCCAACTGAAAGCATTGTAAACATTCAAATCACAAGTCATAACATTTCAACAGCATTTGCATACCTATCTGGAAGCTGCTTAGTCAGAGCCATGACACGACTGTGACGACATTAAATCAAACCATTTAGATATCACCTCAATGAACCGAGCAGTTGTCAGATTATTCACAGGTCTACCCTCCTTTTCTACCATGTAGTGGATCCCTGCACTGACAGATATACTGAAAAAGTGAAGTGCCTGTGACACCTTCATCTTATTAAAATGTCCAGGGCAGAGTATGTCATCAGTAAGGTGTGGAGCTAGTTTCATGGTGCTGTTCCTGTGTAATTCAGCCAGTTCCCTAACAGGAAGTATATTTGCCATGTTAAAAAGAACATTTAACAATACACACATCTCCTCAGATAATCTGAAATCATGGCCAGAGATAAATGCAGACTTAACATTTTTGATCAAATGAGGTGTGTCAGCTAGGAAATATAGCCACTTGTTTGGTTGCAATGAATGTGCAATTTTGTTCACAATTTTGTTTCTGAAAGCACAAACACCAAAGCTGGCTCACATAGCTCTGTTTGCACTTCCCATGTCACTTGTGACAGTTAACCACATGCAGACCAATTGCAGGAGCTTTATGTTTTATTTCCAGAATAATGGGTTTGTAAACATGGCCTTTAGTTGACTTTCCTGAGTAATCTTCTTCCGTCCTTAGCCACCGACCGTCAAAGCAGTCAGTGGCCATTACGCCTAGTGGCGTCTTAGGGCAACAGCAGATAGGTTTTCTTTGCCATTGTTTCCCATCACGCCTATTGGCGTCTTTAGGGCAACGGCAAATCAATCCATTTACTGTTGTTTCCGTAATCGAAGTGACTGGCAAACGGGTGATCAGCCCGTTGGTTTCCTGAGTAATAAAAAGCAACAATTTGTTTCCATCTGCTGGATAGTCCACTTAGCAAGAATACTAGTGCATTTGTTGCAATGCCCTTATGTTCAGGTACATTGACATGACCACGAATTTCTCCTGTTTTTTTTGCATCATATTCCAATAGCAGATTTAATTGACATTTCATCTAATGTCAAGCAGCACAGCTGTTCTACTTGTAACATGTTTACAACCTTTAATTTCATGTAATCAAACATCTGATTGAGTATTCCCCCAGAAAATTGAATCCGCGCTAGCGTAGTGGTTACAACACCGCTCTGGCGACCGGGTGATACAGGATCAAACCCGGGCGACGACATTTGAGGATTTTTCGTCGACCGGGATTTGGACTGGATTAACTCGAGACCTGGCGAGGACATTTGAAGGAGTGTCGTTGACCAGGGACTGGCGGCTCCTGAGCCGACCCAGCTGCAATGGGTACCTCCAAAATCGGCGAGTATTTGCCTGAATGGCGAGGGACACCTGTCTCTGTACAAGAAATAAAGGGATACTCACGTAAAATCAATGTCAGGTTAGACATTAAAAAAAAAATAATAACCTGAGATTTCGCCTCGAGTATTAGCGGGTGAACGCAACCAAAAAAAAAAAAAAAAAAAAAAATGAATGTGCTGTATTCATTGCTGCAGAGTACATATAGCAAGCAGACAGTGGGTAGTGCTGTTTCAACAACATATTACAACCTGTTGCTCCATATGCAAATCGAATTTGCATTGCTTTCTGTACAGTCTGACAGCCCCATTTTACTCTTGAAGACCTACAATTAAGGACACAGAACTGATCCTCAGATAGCGTGTTTAATATTTTATCTGTCTTGCATAACAATTATCTCGTGATTCTATTGTTCTGCCTCTTCTTTGTAGCTAAACTTGCTGCAAGTTTACTGACTTTTTTTCTGTCTTAATTACTATTTCCTTAGCAACACAGCTGGCACAGTTTTCTTTAATAACTTCTGTTTGCATGCTATTTTCTGATGCTGAGGAGTCCGTGTGGTTGTCATTAACACTATCTGTTCCTACATTGTCTTCAATAGAACTGTCAGTTGCTGAATTTTTCTTCTTTTTGTAAGTGTGATCATGGTTTAGACCTAGCACTGCAGTGTGTCCTACAACAACATCCCTTATCTTAGGTAATTTAGTCGCTTCAATTCAAACTCAGTCATCTCGAAGTGTTTTTCACACAGCCTTGCATTAGTTGAAAATTTCCAATGTTTTCTACTCGCTTTGCATTTCCAGCTCGATCTAAATTTCTTGTCTGCTGGAAAGGAGAACAGTCTGTATCCTCTGCTAGAGCTATTGCTACAGCCAAAAGCTGAACAATTTGGCCATCTTACTCTATGCTTATTCTCGTTAGTAGCCCTTTTAGGCTAAGTCCAGCCAAAATTGTTGTCCAGGTCGTTCAGCCTCGTTTTCGATTCTGATATAGTTCACGCAACTCTTATATATAGAGGGGCTCTAGTACCACCAATAACTATGGTAAAAGAATAGAACGAAATACTCTTCTGAGTGTGGAATTTTCCACCCCATAATTATGGGTTCCTATCTTCCATACCACCATCCCAATTACTCAGACTTTACCCTCGGTGAGAATTAAATTTACTCCCTCATGATAAAACTTTCTTTACATTTAAATAGAATAGCTTTCATAGTTACTTCATATTTAAATGAAAAGGTTAATAATACAGAGTCTTTTTACATATACATCTGCTCTGATTGAAAAGTGTTTACAATATAAATTGAATATGTTTTCATTTATGTTTTACACTGATTGAAAAGTTTGAAACTTCCATTACTTTAAAATGAATATTTTGACATAAACATTTACACTGGTTTAAAGCTTGAAAACTTACATTAATTTTAAAGTTACTATGTTTATAAGGACATTTACACTGCTTTGAAAATGTAAGTATTATACTTAGAATGTACATCATGTCTTTCATCTTTCCTTCCCTGCTCCATAGGAACCTGGGACTACTTTATGCTTTTAGTTCTCTTTACAAAACTAGCAATAAAGCAATCGCCAGCCCGTGCAATGGTGGTTCATGAATCATCATTCTATATGCTGAGGTTGCCAGCTTCAAATGACTTTGACATCTACAAGCGAGTTTCACATATTAAATTTCACATGGTAATATATACATACATGTATATATATGTTAGTTCACATGTTAGTAATAAAATAATCACAAATTACACCAATCCCGACTCACAAACTTTTTGCTCAGATGAATAAAAGAGAATCGGCCTCTTACGCACATCTGGGGTGTCGTTAATTGAATACGTTTCCTCTCTGACTTTGTGTGCTGTCCTTCTGTTTCCTCAGTCCCGGTTTTCTTTTTTAAAATGTTAGAGATTTCCTGGGCTATATTGTAAGTCCTGATAAATAATCCAATAAGAGGTGTCTGGTATTTTAAGAAAAAATTCTGAATTCTAATTCTTCACTGTAGCAGTCTGGTGTCTTATCTTAGCGAGCGATTTCTCAAGTGAAATAGCTAGAGAAACTGATCAGATTATATTCCCTGCCATTCCACGCCTTCATTTGTTATGAGCTATAAAAAAACTCCAATCATATTTAAACAGGCGGATTATGTGGTAATTTCAAAATATTCCGACATCAGATAATTTTGAACGTAAGAAGACGTCAACTCTCCCATACGGGGTAATAAGATGTCTGATGCCCTTATGTACAAACTTACAGACAGATCAGTAAACTTATACAACAGCGTGTTCAAAATCCCTCATTTGACGTTTTCCTCATCATCATAGATCTTTGTAGTACCTATATGTAGTTCTTGTCCTTGTCACCTGTTCGTAACTGTGGCTGATGAAGGGTAAAACCCGAAACGTCCCTTGTCTCATGTGTACCGTTTACTTGTAAAACTGATTTCATACCATATTATTTTTTAATTTATATATTTATTCAAAATGTAACCATCATTACTTTATCAGAAAGTACTCTTGTCATAACAAGTAAGACAGGAAACACTTATGTTATAAGTTTCCGCCGCGTACACGATCTTGTGCTAATCTTAGCCAAGCTGTGCCAGTCCCTTGCGACTGCGATTAATTATCTCAGCAAATCTGGGTAGCATCAAGAAAATGTGATTATTATCACCTACAGGAAGTGTCGAGCAATTTGACAGTACTCAATTATCTGCTACTGAGCAGAAAAATATCGAAGAAAGAAAGAAAGAAAAGTGCGATAATTGAGAGCACATATTAAAAATCAGTACTACAAATGTACTGATACTGTCGGAAAGAAACAAAGATCAATAGGGGCCGCCCTGTTTTGTCACATACCCCCTCTCCTAAGAGATTTGTAGAATTTCTAGCTATGGGGCGGTCACTTCTCGATGGGTTCTACTGTCTACCGGGTTCTCTCTCTCTCTCGTAGAGTTGTCCTCTCTTCCTTTATCTCGGTGGTGAGTGATCGAGTTTCTCGCTTGGCAGTGTGTACAGTTTTCAATGTACTCATGCACATCAGCCCACCTTCTAGGCCAAAAGTAATCCTCCTTAAGGTTACTCATGGTATTTCCTACTGAAACATGTTCTGATGATGATACATGAGCTGCTTTCATCATGGAGAGTCTTAAGGGGAGAGGCACCATGAAAGTATGGTTTACCTTGAACTGACTCTCCTCAGAGCATGGCGCTAAAGTAATATCTTCCAACTGTGCTTGTCGTAACTCTGCTTTACTACATAGAAATATTGAGTTGAGGTGCGAGTTATCCAGCTTTGGTTGTTGGTTACTCTGCTTGAACTCTTTCTTCGTAGTTTCATCCTTCTGATTGTTCGGGCTATGGCTAACAGAGCAATTTCACACAAATTGTCAAACATTATATCACAAACCTGGCTAGAAGTAATTCAAGGAGACCTGTTTTACCAGGGCATATGAACCTTTAATGGGATGGGAGATGGTTAAATGCATTTCCTGCTTTAGGCAGGTGCAATAGGGTAATGGGACAACTAGCTGTCTCTTATTCTCCACCCGTCTATATACCAAATCATTCTCCTTGTAATATGCTCCCTGGGGAGTATGGGTGTAATTACCAAACAAATTGGAAAAGCAAGACTTTTGGGTTTGATCATCCTCTTGTGCCTGCTTCAGCTCTGAAATATTCAAGCTGTGTAAAGATGACAACTCATGGGCTGCTGAGGCATATCCTGGGTTATCTCTTTTTTGTGTCAGCTTGGGATCTCCAAGGAACACATATTTTTTCCCTAAATCGATAGGATAGACTAAATCGTCTACCACTGCAGCATTGATTTTGCCCCGTACATATCGGGTTGAAATATCAATTTCCACCACCGGAAGTAGCATAGGCTTTATACTCTTCCGAGGCCCCTGTATTTCTACAGTTTCACCAGTATGTTGGTGGGCCTTCACCAAAGATGGAGAAACTAAAGCCGAGTATTCAAGGCCTGAATCATACAAGCACTGTATGGTTTGGTTGCCAAAGGTTACTTGCTCAGTAATAGAAGGGTAACTAGGATTTTGTTCATATGCCTGGGGTTATGTTTCCTTGTCGGCCCCCTGATCAGGTAAGCGACACTATAAGGGCAGGATTTCGGCCTCTTACAATCCGATGTAAAATGCTAAACAGTTTTGTACAATTTACAATATCGTCACCCACTTCCCTGGGCTGAATTGCTCTGTTTCTACCTCTGATGATCTTGTTGTTGTTGCTGCTGTTGGTGGGCTGTTCAAAATGTAACCATCATTACTTTTATCAGAAAGTACTCTTGGCATAACAAGTAAGACAGGAAACACTTATTAGTACACGAGATCTTGTGCTGATCTTAGCCACGCTGTGCCACTCCCTTGCAACTGTGAGTAATTATCTCATCATATCTGAGTAGCGTCAAGAAAATGTGATTATTATCACCTACAGAGAGTGTCAAGTAATTTGACAATACTCAGATATCTGCTACTTAGCAGAAAAGTAATGAAGAAAGAAAGAAAGAAAAGTGTGATAATTGAGAGCACATAATAAAAATCAGTACCACAAATGTACCGATACTGCCAGAGAGAAACAAAGATCGATAGGGGCCACCCCATTTTGTCACAAAAGTATCACAAAAGGACACATTGAGGAGAGAAACCTTATAAGTGTGATGTTTGTGAAGCAGAATTGTTTTCAACATGACCATTTAGAGAGACACAAAATGCGACTTACAGGAGAAAACCCATATATGTGAGGAGAGATTTTCTCAGATATTTACTCAAGGTAGGCATAAAAGGGGACGTACAGGAAAAGCCATACAAGTGTGATCTTTGTGGTGCTGGATTTTTTGACTGAATTCTGAAAAAGAGACGTGTTGAAACACACTGGAGAAAAGATGTCTATAAGTGTCATGTTTGTGGTATTGGGTTTTCTCAAGCATTATAAAATTACACAAAAAGAAGACTAACGTGTGAGGGACTTTCTAAGAGTGGTGTTTGATTTTCTCAAGTCTTTATTCTAAAAATGCACACAAGACATACTGGAGAGAAACATTGCAAGTGTGATGTTTGGTTTTATCAAGTCTGTATTCTAAAAGTGCACACAGCAAGACATATGTGAGATAAAATTTGTCAATGTGATGTTTGTAATGCGTTCTACTCATGCATTATTCTTCAGCCCCACAATGGAGCGTACTACTTCAACAAATTTTACTCACAGTAGTACTATAAAGACTGTCACATTGACACATGTAGCAGAGAAGACTTACAAATGTGATAATTATGAGGCTATGTTTTGTAATAATGGTCATCAAACATGAATTGAAAAGATGGAAGAACTGAAGGCAGCACTGGAGAAAATCAAGATGGGCAAAGCAGCAGGGCATGATGGTATAACACCAGAAATGGTTAAGTACATGGGAGCATCAGGCGACCTATTACTCCTAAGGGTCCTACAGGCAGCATGGTGCAACAAGGCCATACCAAAGGATTGGGAGATTGCCATCATAACACCGATTTTCAAAAAGGGTGACAATCGACAATGTGGAAACCACAGAGGCATATCCCTTCTCAGTGTCCCTGGTAAAATCTACTCTAGAATCCTAGAGCAGAGACTCTGATGCCTAGCTGAGCCACAATTGGATGAAGCCCAGTGCGGATTCCGAGCAAACCGAAGTACTCAAGACCTAATCTTCACACTCAGGCAGCTGAGTGAAAAGGCCCTTGAGTACAAGAGTGAGATCCATCTTTGCTTCATAGATCTGGAAAAGGCATTTGACAGGGTCCCCTGGAGCAAACTTTGGGACTGTTTGGCAAGGAAGAACATTCCAGCACCTCTGATTCATGCTATACAGAGCTTCTACAAGTCTTGCAGAAATTATGTGAGGACAGCAAACTATAAGTCAGAAGAGTTCAGGACCACCACTGGTGTAAGACAAGGTGATATCCTGTCACCTTATCTTTTCATACTCCTCATGGACGATGTCATCAAGGCATGTAAGGAGAGAACAAGAAAGTATTCAGTGGGGTATTGGAAGATGAGACAGGTCTGTATTTCAGAGCTAGCATTTGCTGATGATGTTGTCCTGATTGCTAAATCAGAGACACATCTCCAATCCAACCTGCAAGTCTGGAAGGAAGAGCTGAAGAAGAGAGGGATGGTCATAAGCAGCTCTAAAACAAAATCCATGGTGATATCACGAGAAGAAAGAAAACATCAGATTAAGTTGGGAGAACAGGTCCTGGAGCAGGTCGACCACTTTAAATATCTCGGAGCTATTATAGACCGAAAGGGGGGCATCAAAGAAGAGTTAGCCACTCGAAAAGCAGCGGCTGGGAGACTTTATCAGGCCATAAATCGAGGATTCCTCAGCAAGAAAGAGGTTTGTAAGAAAACGAAGATGGCTGTATACCGCTCCACCTATGTCCCAGTCTTGACATATGGATGCGAGTCATGGGCAATGACTACAACCCACAAAAGCCAGATCCAAACCTCAGAAATGAGGTATCTGAGGAAGGTGGTTAAAGTAACAAGAAGAGACATGGTCCGCAACCAGATGATACGTCAAGGCCTAAAATCCCACCCGCTGCAGACCCAAATAGAACAGTCCCAACTAAGATGGTTTGGCCATGTCTGCAGAATGGGAGAAGATCGGCTACCACGACAAGCATGGGAAACAAAGAGCCAGGGATCCAGACCTCCAGGACGACCCAGAGTCTGCTGGGAGGACAACATTAGACAATCTTTGAAGGACCGAGGACTAGAATGGAACCAGGCCAGGAAGAAGACAGCTGATAGAATAGTCTGGCGCTCTCTCTTCCAAACCTCTACACCTCACGGTAGAAGAGGAACGACTAAGTAAGTAAGTAAACATGAATTGATACTTGCAGAAACTTTACATATGTGATGTTTGTTGTGCATTGTTTTCTCAGTATTATTATTACATATAAAAATGCATGAATCATTTGAAATGTCAGCTCAGTAAGTGATATTTCTGTTGCTGGATTTTGAGACATACTACAGAAAGTGTACTTTTGTTGTTGTTATGAGTGGTCTCTTCTGTTTAACTCAGAACAAACATATTCAGACATACAGAAAGGAAGTCATATAACTGTGATGTTTATGATGCAGTGCTTTCTATGGTTGCATGAATTGTTTCATTCAAAAGAATAGTGCTATAAATATTATACTGTTTTGTTGTTGTTGTTGTCACATTGATAAGCATCATTACCCATATGAGCAACAAATGTATGCCAAGCCTTTACATCCTGTGTTCAGTGTCTTACCATACCTTTTTTTTTTTATCTCTTTCATAATTGTCTCCAGTTCCCTTCTCCATGTGTTTTTTGGTCTCTCTATTTTTCTCTCTGTGTACATCGATAAATAAAAATAAATGTACATATGTAGCATGACCATATTTATATAAGCACATATACGAGTTAATGTTTACTTTCTCCCTTATTCTGACCAAAAAATGTCCAGCTCTGAGCAAACACCTGATAAGCATATTTCAGATAAGCAGAAGTATTTTAGATGGTCCCACCATTGGCTTCTGGTTTTTATTTAAAAGTATGTCCAATTTTCACCCGTGTGTTACCGGGGCCCGAAAGGGGAGCAAAGAATAGTCACACTGTTCCCTGCCATGCATGTCATAGGAAGCGACTAAGGAGGGTTGGACATGGGGCTGGTTACCCCATCCTGTAAAAAATTTAAACCACAAAAAACTTCAACAAACATGGACAAGTCAGTTAAGGAAAATAAAACAGCCATCCAAGACAGGGGAAGGTCCTCTCGCAGGGATGCTTATGATGCAACACAGAGAAAGCCGAAAGGAGTCTGTTTTACTGACTAACCTTCTTTTTTCTAGGAGAACTTCCAGATTTGGCACCATTAAACGAACAAGGGAAAGTGGCACAAGTAGCAGCAGAAATGAGGGAATATAAAATCGAGGTTCTGGGCCTGTGTGAAACAAAATGGAAGGGGGTAGATAAGAAGAAACTCATCACAGGTGAATTGGTGATGTCCTCAGGACATGAAGATGAAAGTTCACACCACAGTGAAAGGGTAGCTCTTATGTTATCTAAAGAGGCACAGAAAACACTCATTGAATGGGAAGCCGCTGGACCCAGAATAATAACAGCTTCTTTTAAAACAGCTAAAAAGAAAATAAATGTAAATGTTATGCACCAACTAATGACAAAGAAGAGTCTGTGAAAGAAGCATTTTATACTAGACTACAGGAAATTATGGAAAAAGTAAAAGGAAGAGACATCACAATTTTGATGGGTGACATGAATGCAAAGATAGGTACAGTCAACACCGGCTTTGAAGAAGTCATGGGAAAACATGGGCTAGGAATAATGAATGAAACTGGGGAACTATTCTCAAACTTCTGTGCTTCAAATCAACTAGCTATAGGAGGAAGCATATTTCCACATAAGAGAATACACAATGCAACATGTATATCACCAGACCATAGAACAGAAAATCAGATTGATCATATATGCTTAAACAAGAAGTTTAGATCATCATTGCAGGATGTAAAGGTATATAGAGGAGCAGATGTAGCATCAGATCGCCACCTTCTGATAGCCAAAGTAAAAATGAAACTCAAGAGATATGCAACAATGCAAGATTATAGACAAAAACGTAAAGTAGGACATCTAAGAAATCAAGAAACAAGAGACAAATTTGCGGTCACAATATCCAACAAATTCCAAGTGCTCCAACAGCTGGAAGACGTAGAGAATACAGAAGATTATTGGCAGCAGGTCAAAACTATATGGAATGAGACATGTGAAGAAATACTGGGGAAAAATGAACGACAACAAAAAGCATGGAAAACAACAGAAACCATCAATAAGATAAAAGACAGAAAAAAAAAAAAGAAAGTAGATTTAAACACAAGCAAAACCAGAAGTTCCAAAGCCAAGGCTCAAGAAGTGTACACAGAAGCAAACAAAGAAGTATCAAAAGAGACAAGAGGAAGTATACTGAGGAGTTGGCAAGAGAGGCAGAAGATGCTGCAGTCAAATGAAATATGAGAGAACTGTATAACAGCACAAAGAAGCTAACAGGGATATACAAGCAAACAAGTTGCCTCATAAAAGACAAGAATGGAAAACTGCTCAGCAATATACAAGAGCAAATGAAGAGGTGGACAGAATATTTTGGGGACCTTCTCAATAGACCAGCTCCACAAAACCCCCCCGGACATCCAGCCAGCAGAAGAAGAGCTACAAATTAATGGTGAAAGACCAGCGAAGGAAGAAAGCCATAAAGCTTCTAAGAGATGGAAAAGCGTCTGGACCTGATGGCATTCCAGCAGAGGCCATCAAAGCAGATATCGACACGGCTACAGAGATGTTATATAAATTACTTGATAAAGTCTGGGAAAAGGAAGAGATACCAGCAGAATGGAAGGAAGGATATCTGGTTAAGTTGCCTAAGAAGGGAAATTTACAAAAGTGCACAAATTATAGAGGAAAAGTATTAAATAGGATTATCCTTGAGAGATTAAAAGAGTCCATAGACAAACTGAGAGATGAACAAGCAGGTTTTCAACAAAACAGATCCTGTACAGACCAGATAGCCACTTTGAGAATAATAGTTGAACAAAGTCTGGAATGGATTTCACCACTATACATCGGATTATCATCATCATAACCCTCCACTCCCAAAGGAGCATAGGCCTTCAACAAACACATGCCAAGTCCTCCTGTCCCGTGCCATCATCTCAAGTTCTTTCCATGTTCTCCTCATCATTTTCACCTCTGTTTCCAACTCTCTTCTCCATGTACTTCTTGGTCTTCCTCTGCCTCTCTTGTCCTTGGGGTTCCAGAACAAGGACTGCCTTGTAATGCTATCAACAGGTTTCCTCAGTGTGTGTCCTATCCATCGCCATCGTCTTCTTCTCATCTCTTGTTCCACTGGCACTTGTCTAGTTCTTGTCATCAGTTCCACGTTGGTAACCTTGTCATACCATTTTAATCCCTCTATTCTACGCAAGCACCCATTTATGAAAGTCTGTAGCTTTTTGGTTGTTGTCTTTGTTGACATCGGATTAGTGGACAACGAAAAGGCATTTGACAGTGTAGACAGAGAATCACTTTGGAAATTGATGAGGCATTATGGAGTTCCCCTGAAGATCATTAATTTAATAAAGAAAACATGTGAAGACATGACATGCAGAGTTCTTACGAAGGACAGCTTACAGAACCATTTGATATAAGAACAGGAGTGCGACAGGGATGCCTCTTGTCTCCATTTATTTTCTTACTAGCAATAGACTGGGTAATGAGATCATCGACAACACACACCAGAAATGGAATCCAGTGGACTCTGACTAAGCAGTTGAATGATCTGGATTTTGCTGATGACTTGGCTGTTCTGTCACATAACCGTAATCAGATGCAGGACAAATTGAAAACACTCGATGAGAGGTCACAGCAATTGGGTCTTAAAATACACAGGGAAAAGACAAAAATAATGAGAATAAATGCAGGTAATGATAACAGGGTTGAACTTGAAGAAACACCAATACAAGATGTAGAATCGTACACATATCTTGGCAGCAATATAGACAAAGTTGGAGGAACAGACATTGATATCAAACTAAGAATACAAAAAGCAAGAGGAGCTTTCATTGCATTTGGAAATATATGGAGATCAAGAGAAATCGGATCCAACACGAAAATAAGAATCTTCAACTCAAATGTGAAGTCAGTCCTATTGTATGGCTCTGAGACATGGAGAACAACAAAGACAACAACCAAAAAGCTACAGACTTTCATAAATGGGTGCTTGTGTAGAATAGAGGGATTGAAATGGTATGACAAGGTTACCAACGTGGAACTGATGACAAGAACTAGACAAGTGCCAGTGGAACAAGAGATAAGAAGAAGGCGATGGATATGACACACACTGAGGAAACCTGTTGATAGCATTACAAGGCAGTCCTTGTTCTGGAACCCCCAGAGCAAGAGAGGCAGATATAGACCAAGAAGCACATGGAGAAGAGAGCTGGAAACAGGTGAAAATGATGAGGAGAACATGGAAAGAACTTGAAATGATGGCACGTGACAGGAGGACTTGGCATGTGTTTGTTGAAGGCCTATGCTCCTTTGAGAGTGGAGGGTTATGAATGAATAAAGTGGCTTCTGCTTATCCAGACTCGACTATATATGTGAGTGAGTGTGTGTATATATATAGAGAGAGAGAGGGAGAGAGAGAGAGAACTATTTTGGTACTCATAGTCGTTGAGGGTGACTTAGTTCATGACTCCCAAGTATTTGCATGGAAGCATATCTGTAGTCTTAGAAAACTCATGAACATCAGTTGGAAAGAATTCAAGACTAATCGACAAATAAGAGAAGACTCTAGGCAGAAATATGTCTCCGACTATATAAGGAAAAGACGATGGTCATATATCGGTCATGTCCTACGAATGCAAAACAACAGAATACCACTACAGGCGCTCACTTGGGTTCCTGAGGGTAAGAGGAAAAAAGGAAGACCAAAAGAAACACTCAGAAGAACAATAACAAGAGAAGGAAGAACGTTGGGACTAAATAATGTGCAAGAGCTAAGAGGAGTGGCGTCACAACGAACAACCTGGAGAGCACTGGTTTCTGCCTTATGCGCCGTGTTTGATGCTTAAAGAATTTATTATTATTATATCTGTAGTCATCCTTATATGACAACTAGCTATGCACAATGCTTTAATATACTATAACAGTACACAGTGTGTAGCATATTCTGTCAAAATGGTTAACTTGTTGGCATGTCTGATTTTGAGAAAAATTTAAAAATCCTTTAATTTAGCCACAGATGTTAGTTTTTAGATGTTAAAGTTTCTGCTGTCGATGTAGGATAAATTTGTAAAAAATGATCCTGGATGCATTTAATATGTACTAATCTATTCAGAAACATCAGTGTTGTGCCAAAAATTAAAGTTTATTTTTTCTGTATTTGACAAGTTCTATATACTGTCTTCAGACGTGCATAACTTGTCACTGAATGTTTATATTTTAATATATTATTACTGTTACAAGGGTCTTTAAAATACCTTTCTTGCAATACAAATCGTAATCTTCCAGTTTATCAGGGTGTCTAGATATTATCGATTTTGTAAGATTTCATCACGTATAGCAAACAGCATATTTCTGAGGGGATTAGATAAACACTGTTTAGAGAACACTGATTCCTGCAGCTAAACAGCTGCATAAATGAGGTCACATGACATCAGAATGATAAAGACACGCCAGCTGGTCCTTTTAGTTTACATTTGTCAGAGGTTACAGCAACAGGAGAAACAGTACTTTACTCTGGCAGAGAGGATGGTTAGCACAATGAAGGTGTAGCCATTATTCTACAGAAGGGAATAGAAAGGTCATTACTGGAATGGAAACTCATCAACAACAGACTGATAGAATAAGATTGAGAGGCAGATTCACCAGCACTACAATAATACAATGCTACGCACCAACGAATGACAGCGATGAAGAGGTCAAGGATGAATTATATCAACAACTGCAGAAAGAAATGGAAGACACACCTAGATATGATCTTATTATAAGAGGGGCGTTCAGAAAGTAATGCACCACATCGTTTTTCTCAGCTAATAATGAAGATAGAAGCATGACATTTTGCACATTTAAAATATGGCATGAGCCAAGCAGTCAAGCTACGAGTCGCTGACTGCACTCATCACTTTTGCTGCGTCTTTGGTCCCATTTAATTTATACTGAAATAAGTACGACTGTGATAACTAAAATAAACCCAAGGGAATTAGCAAGGGGAGTGCAGGTAGAAGACTCGAGGTTGGATCAGCGAAAATGTCATTCGCTCGATTTAGCTTTTGTTTTGGCAGTTTAATTATTTGAGGGTGATTTTAATATTGTTGGCAGCGTTTCAAAAGCATCGTGCACATTGAATGTAGTATTTACTATTATCACAAACTGATTTTTCATACATTATTTGTTAAATAGACAATTCAATAAGATATTTAGAAAGTGCGTTAAAAAAATGAAGAAAAAAAAAAACATCAAAATCGGTCTATCAATAAAATAGTTATGAATTTTTATTTTTTGACTATAAGGTCATGTTTGTGTTAAAAACTACTTTTAATTGTAAGAAATTAAGAAATCGAGGTTATAAAAAGGCCAATGTGCTCTTTTCAAATTTAAAGAAAATCAGGTTAGTCCTGTTTTTGGTTACAAAATCAGCTCGACACACATTTTTAAAGTGTCAATGCTCAAAATCTGTGCACTGTAGACACTCAATATCTATGATATCCAACGTCATAGTCATACTAAAAGCAAGCCCAATTTTTTTCTAAACATGTCACATTATTTTGAACAAGGTTATTGTGAGTTTTCTTCTTCTTCTTGCGATCGCATCTTTGATGTTTACACCGTCAGACGAGTTCTCATGATGAATTCGACTGTTGTTTGAAGTTCCTCTTTAGCTCCATATAGCTTTGAGTTTAGTGTTGAGTCATTGGGCCAGTATATCTTTCTTAACTGGTCATACAGAGGAATTTCCTGTAGAACATGCTAAGCAGTTTGTTCGTTTAATCCACATGTGCACAGTGGTGAAGCAGACAATCGTAGCTTGTGCATGTGTTTATTCAGTTTATTATGCCCTGTCCTGAGGCGAAAAATAGTTATCTGTCCCTGCCGGTCAAGAGTGTGGTAGTCGTCTTTGGGTTGGTTCTGTTCTCTTCTGATAGTCTGGATAGCTCTCTTTTTCTTAAAGTATGTGACTTCATTATCTTCTTGTTCACATTCTCCTCCCTTTTTTGCAAGTTTATCTGCCTTTTCATTTCCGGGTACACCACAATGAGATGGTACCCACTGAAGTATGGTTCTCTTTTTGGCAGCTACCTTGTTTAGTTCATTTCTCAGATGCGGGAGTTTACCACCCTTGAGAGCTTGCAGGACACACAGTGCATCTGTGAGGATGACTACCTGGTGGCAGTCAGAGTTGATGTTATAAATCATATTTGCAGCTTGCTCTAGAGCTTGAACCTCAGCTGTATAGTTGGAACAGAATTTACCAGTGGGAATGTGCCTAGTCTAATAGTGGTTGTCAGGATATGAGATAAAGATACCGGCACCTCCATTCCTAACAGCATTAGTTGCTGATCCATCTGTATAGGCATGTATCCATGATTGATCGGGATAGCTTTCTTGGATCATATTCAATGTAGCAGTTCGTTTTTGCAGATCATTATACTCACATCCACTTGTGAGACCACTGACTGTTGTATTAATTTGGGGGGCACTGCTGGCCTGCTCCCATGGTACAGGGTACAGGGTGGGCTTCAGTGGTGTTGTCTTCATGGATAGGTCTTCTTGATGCTGTCTTTTAAGTCTTTTTCCCTGATGCACAAAGCTGCTACGCTTTAGACGTCCCAATGCCAGATCATCTAGTCTTGCCTTCATTGGGTGCGTTGGCATACTGTTGTACTTTTCCATCTGGATCATGGTTTTTGTGTCTCTTCTATGGGACAATATCTGTAATCCAGCAACCTTCTGCATCTCTGTTATTGGTGTAGTTTTCATGGCTCCTGTAATGAGCCTGAGAGCTTGATTTTGCACCTTGTCCAAAGACTGCAGATGTGAGTTAGCAGCTGATGACCATGCTGCTGAGCTAAACTCTAAGTGTGGTCTTATTACTCCATTATAAATTTTCTTTAGATTTCGTTCATTTGGTCCCCAGTTGGTACCTGCTAATTTTCTGAGTATGCCTAGTCGTCTTCGGGCCTTTCCTTCTGCATTTTCAATATGCTTATTCCATGTAAGCCTTTGGTCAATTTCACCCCAAGATAGGTGGGGTAGCTTTCTTCCTTGATCACGGTTGTCCCTAGGTGTATGTTAGCTGATTTGTTCTTGGGGGCGAGGGAGAACAGTGTTGTGGAGGTTTTGTCTGTGTTTATTGTGAAAAGCCATTTCTCTGCCCATGACACTAGCATGTCTGCTGCCCGCTGCATTCTATAGTTTGCTGTGGTGACATTTTCATCAGCGCACCAGAGTACTAGGTCATCTGCATATAAGGCAGCTTTCACTCCTGCGGGGAGATCTTTCACCAGGTCATTGATGTAAACAAGGAAGAGTGTTGGGGAAATTACTCCTCCTTGAGGTACACCATGATAGAGCAACACTTTTCTGCTCTGCAGACATTCAAGAGTGACTCTAGTTCTCCTGTTATGCAAGTATGACTGGATCCATTTCATCATGTTGCCTTGGATTCCACTTCTCCTAAGTTTTGCAATAAGGGTTGTGAGTTGAAAATGACAAGAAAGCCACACAAAAAAAAAAAAAAAACGATTTCCGCAGAAACCGCGCAATTCGTCAAGATTTATACAAGTTTACAAAGAACAGACAAAATTTACTAATGAAGGTACAGTAGTGATCCATGTATCATCTCAAAGCTTTTTTTTCCAGCGCTTTCCAACAATACAGAAATAAGCACATTTACTTTGATGTGTTAAAAAAAGAATAGGCCCTAAAATGCCTTGTTTGAAGAAAAAGCAAAAATTTGTTGTCACCCACAAAGATGAAAAAGCAATTAACCATTTAAGGAATATTTGTATATTATACATCACTTTAAAGCATTTTTACAGCTCTTTGCAATGGAGTTCACATAAACCAAATATTCTCTCGCGTGTCAGGTAATGAGCGGACATTTGTCTAGAACTGATTGAACGTCTCCATCAATTAGCATGTGAAATGTGTACGGTACATGACTGTTGTTACGGATGTTTTTCTTTACCGGCTTGTTATGTTATTGGAATCGACCAGACCCGTTACACGGACTTCGAGCTCTGATCAGCGGCTGGAATTTTCATGTGCCTGTGGTAGGAAATTCTCTACTCAGAGAGGAATGAAAATCTACAGAACGAAAAAGGGATGTGGGAGTTCATCAGAGGTAGATCATCAGCGCTCTATCTCGACGGGTAAAGCGTCAGAAGAACTCAGCCAGAATTCAATACACAGTGCCGAGTACATTCAAGTTCATCTTCCTGATGATGATGATCTCACACACTTCTTGGACGGGAAGAGAGATGCAGTCAAATTTCCACCTGCCAGTGCAAAAGGGCTTTTTGAACCGCTGGACGAAGCCTTGGCAAAAGAGTTGGATAACAACCTGAAGTAGATAACTTTGGAGAAGAAGCTGGAAATCTTCGGCGACATAATATATCTGCACTGTCGCAAAGTGTTTGGAGTCAGGGAGGCAAAGGAAAGTAACCCACCTGTCACGAGATAGATTTCGTAAGCATCTTACTGTATAATATTTGGTGTATAAGTTGGACTGACACTCATGACAGTACGTACGCAAATGAATAACTTGACAGAAGTCTGGGTCACAGTTCCATACATATAATCTCAACAGCTTTGTCCTGGACATCAGTAATAATAGTACAAAATACTTGCATCATTAGAATATGTAGTACAGTCATCCTAACGTACTGGTAGCAACTGCATTCAATGTAAGTGCGGCATTCACCCCTCGCACATATATCTCTCTGGTCTGCATTCAATGTAAGTGCGGCATTCACTCCTCGCACATATATCTCTATCTCTTGTCTAATCACCAGGCATCCAAGTTCCTCCAGAACTTCACAGCGCGGGAAAACCACAACGTGCTATAGTGTCGATACACACGAGCTTTCTATCAAGCTCCTATTAGGCTTCCAAACACTGGAACAACCAGGGTCTTATAACGTAGACCTCCTATTGGCGCGGGAAAGCAAACAACGCGCCTTCAAACAATAACATATAATGGTCTTACCATAGACCTCCTTCTGACACGGGAAAACGACGTGCCTTTTGATCCATCCACTTCCAAGCGCGGGACAGAACACAACGCGCTGGTAAATAACAATATATAAAGGCCTTGTAAATACACCTTACGCGGAACATCATCGCGTCACATCCAATATATCAAAATCACAGACACTATTCACATACTCTAGAAAACACCAACGTCTCCCACGACGGATGGCCACAGACTCTCATAACATCTCAGTACACTTCTCTGACAAGTATGCTAACTACATTCACTTCGCACGCTTTTCTCTTGTGCCCAGAAACCTCGATTCACACATGAACGCCCCTGAGTATTCTTCAACCATGCTGCGTGCTTCTATACAATGAACTTTTATATGTAACATTTCAAGCTTGCATACTTCAATAATAATACACTCTAACAGGTTACACCATTCTCTACCCACACACATGTATACACGTCATGTATCTCATGACACCACCCCAGAAAAGTAGGAGACAAATTAAAATAGAAGTCAGGAAAAAGAAGAAACATGCCCGAAAACTGTTCAAGAACGCAGTGGCCACAGAGAAGGAAGGGTTACGACAGGTTTGGGAGCACCTGAAAGGCCTACATAATGCCCTCTGTAGAGCAGAAAGGTTGTGCAGGAAGAGAAGGAAGACTCGGAGGGATAGAGAAAGATTCTTCTGGGAGCCCTTCAAGTTCGCCAAAGAACTGTTTGAGCAGCCACGGTCGGGAACGCAAAACACATCAGTAAAGAAGACCTGGAAGAACACATGAGAATGGCCTACTCAGATGAGCCGCTCAGCAGCATTCTTCTTCCGTCCTTAGCCAACGACCGGCAAAGCAGTCAGTGGCCATTACGCCTAGTGGCGTCTTAAGGGCAACAGCGAATAGATTTTCTCTGCCGTCATTCCCATCACGCCTAATGGCGTCTTTAGGGCAACGACAAATCAATCCGTTTGCTGTTGTTTCCGTAATCAAAGTGACTGGCCAACGGGTGATCAGCCCGTTGGGTGCTCAGCAGCATGGCAGGCCTTAAATGGCCTAGTAAGCCAGGAGCTGAATTTAACACCAAGCCTCCAACGATGCAAGAAGTAGAAAGCATTGTCCAGAAAGCTCGGTGCAGGTCAGCTCCAGGTCATAATGGTCTTCCATATGTTGTGTATAAGAGATGCCCTGAGGTGCTCAAACGACTGCTCTGTTTACTGAAGAGTGCGTGGAAAACCCAGCTTGTAAGCAAAGAATGAAGAAAAGCGAACAGAGTCTACATCCCAAAGGAACAATATTCCACAAACATCAGTCAGTTCAGGCCTGTCTCACTACTTAATGTGGAAGGGAAGATATTCTTCTCAGTGATGGCAAAACGGCTCACTACATACCTCCTGGCAAATGGGTACATTGACACTACCATTCAGAAAGGAGGTATCCCAGGTACACCAGGATGTCTAGAGCATGCCACAATGATCTGGGGAGCAATTCAAAAGGCAAAGTCTGACAGAGCAAATTTTCATGTAATCTGGTTGGATCTAGCAACTGGTTATGGATCCGTTCCACACCAGATGTTGTGGCAGGCCCCAGAAATGTATCATGTTCCACAAGAGATTGCAGCAATGCTGAAGCTGTATTTCGCAGGGTTTTCTGTCAGATTTTCAACCAGAGAGTACACAACGAAGTGGATTGGCCTTGAAGTTGGAATTGCGATGGGGTGTACCATCTCTCCGATACTATTTGTTTTGGCTATGCAGGTGATCGTCAATGCGGCTGAAGGAATGGCTATAGGTCCAAAGCTCAGTGGAATGTGATACATGCCACCGCTCAGAGCATTCATGGATGACACAATAATTCTGACATCAGATGAACATCAGGCCCGGAGGATGTTAACACGCCTGGTGCAGAATGAGCTTCAAACCCAAGAAGTCGAGAAGCCTATCAGTCAAGAACGGGAAGATAGCGGAGGTCATATTCATGGTATCAAACCAAAGAATCCCTACTGTCATTGAGGAACCTGTTAATAGTCTTGGCAGGGTGTACGATGCCTCATTAAAAGACTCGAAGGCTACAGACCATAGCAGACTCCTAGGAAAATTCAAACTGTGGTGCCTCCAGTTCATGTTGATACCCACGTTGCTATGAAATAAGCACCATTACAGTAGAAGCTATAGAGCAGAGGGTCAACAAGTTCATGAGGAAATGGCTAGGGGTACCACCAGGTCTGTCAAACGTAGCACTGTGCTGCAAAGAGTCAAAGCCTGTGCTTCCTTTCACGTCAATTGTTGAAGAGTACAAAATGGGAAAGGCAAGGCTCACAATGATGCTGCGTGAGTCAGCAGATGACGTGGTTAAGTCTATTCAACCCACTCTAAAAACAGGGAGAAAGTGGAAAGTGGAAGAAGATGTTGATGCTGTCCAAGAGCTGCTCAAGCTAAGAAAGGTAATCGGATACACACAGACGAATAGACGGGGATTTGGCCATGGAGACATCCGCTGATGGTCCAAGGCATCAAGCAGGGAGCGCAGAGACATGGTAGTTCAGGAGATACGAGGAGCTGAGAATGATAAGAGGGTGCAAAAAGCGGTGCAGCAGACCCAACAAAGCCAATGGACTACATGGGAAGGAGCCCTGCAAAGGTCCTTGACAGGGAATGATATATGGCACCTCTTAGGCTGAGCTTCATTATTAGATCATTGTATGATCTCCTACTATCGGCCACAAACCTTGTGAGGTGGGAAAGTCGGATGATGAGCAGTTCCCCCTATGCCAGGAAAGGCATACACTTGAACATGTGCTTTCAGCCTGCAAGGTGGCATTAGGGCAAGGGCGATACACATCGCGCCACAACAAAGTGCTAAGTGAGCTGGCTGCGACAATAGACCTGGCAACGATGAAGGCAAATAGCAAAGTCAGACCGAGCACCGCAAATACATACTTTCTGCGAGCAGGAAAGGCAGCACACCCCAAACCGAGTAAATCAGGTAGCAGTTTACCATCTCTTCTTGACTGTGCAAATGAATGGAGGTTGCTGTAGATCTATCTGGATGGGGGGCAAATCCAGAGAGTATTAGAAAATCTCGAAGACGGCCGGATATAGTGCTGCATTCTTCATCATAGCAGCAGATTATAATGTTTGAACTGACCGAGCCATTTGAATCCAGATTGGACGAACAAAACTCGCTCAAAGCTGCAAAGTGTAGTGATTTGGCCGCGGATCTGAGACACGATGGGTTCACTGCAAGGGTCATGACTGTTGAGGTTGGTGCAAGAGGGCGCGTGACTGCGTCAGTGTATGATGTATTGAAACTGTTGGGTCTGAGAGGACAGTCGAGAACAAGGGCACTTAAGAAGCTTTATGAAAATTAGGAACCGGCATCATGTTGGCTGTTGAACAACCGCAATGGGGTATTGTTGATATTGTATATATCTGTTTCGATGTTTAGTTTGTTTCCCACTGGAGTTACTTGCCCTTAGGCTAACTCTTCTTCCGACTTCCTGTTTTCCAAGATGTCCGATTAAATATGTGTCCTATGTATTCAGTGAGTTCGCCTTAGTGATTAAACTTCATAACGTGAGAATGTATGACAGCCAGCCACGTCTCATTTAATTTAACAGTATTTACTACACACGACGGTAAATATCAACATGGTGGCAGCGGTGTTTATTTCTACAGAATTCGGACTATTCTGCTGAATATCTTGTAACACGTGTGCTGAATGTCATTAGACTTGAGGTGAGATTACGTGTTATTGCTTGCATACCATTATTAGACATTTCGTCATGGCAGAACGGCCCTTATTTCGGATACCACCCTGCCTAGACATAAATAACATCGAACCAGACACATTTCTTAAATGGAGACGACAGTAACAATTATATATGGATGCATCGGAGGTGGCGTCTAAACCTGATTCTGTTCGGGCGGCCATTATCCTACACTGTGCTAGACCTCAAGCTGTTGAAGTTTTTGATCAACTTGCAGAGGAAGGAGACCACTCTAATCCTACTAAAATTCTCGATTTGCTCCAGAACCATTGCAGCTCACGAAGCAATGAAGTATTACATACGTTCAGATTCTGGAACACACCTCTTCAAGATCCTTTTAATTCCTTTTTGACTGAGCTGAGAACTAAGGCAGATTTGTGCAACTTTAATGACAAGGATCGTATGATAAGAGACAAAATTGTCTTTACTGTTAACAAAATGTTACAAGAGAAACTCTTGAGAGAAGCTGACCTCGATCTAAAGAAAGCCATTCACATATGCAGAGTCTTTGAGCAAACTGGAAAAGACATAAGTGAGATGAATAATACAGTACAACCTTCTGAAGCAAGGGTTGAAAAGGTACAGAAAAAAATCACTCAACCATAAACCTCCCAAGAGAGACACTAGGCATGCTGCTGGTAAAGCCTATCAAAGTAACACTGACAGTGGGTACTTTGAACCTAGAAAGGAGTGTCATTACTGCGGACAGAAACATCTATTGATTAAGAAAAAGTGTCCTGCATAGGGGAAGTTTTGCTCAAACTGTGGGGGAAGAAACCATTTCAAAGTTAAATGCAAGAAAGTTCATACTGTTCACACAGAGTCAGTGGAAGATTCTGAAGTTTTTCTTGTGTGAAGTCTAGCAAAGCTTGTACATCTGCACAACTCATTATCAATGAAGAAATGGTAAAATTTCAGCTAGACACAGCAGCTGATGTGAATACAATCTGTCAACGCTTTGTGATGCAAGAACAATTGTTACCCACTAAACAGAGGCTTGTTATGTGGAATGGTACTAAGATGACTCTACTGGGAGAAGTTCTATTAACTGCTGAGAATCCTAAGACTGGGACAAAACACAATATAAGGTTTACTGTTGTGAAAAATAAATTCACATGTTTGCTGGGCAACAACACACTGCAGGATCTACAGTTTGTGACAGCCAACACAAACAAATTTATTGCTAAGGTGGCTACTGACAGTTTAGATAATGATCATAACTCTGATAACCATCTAGGTGTCCTGGGTGAAGCTGTGTTGCATATTGATCCTAATATTCGCCCAAAGGCACTGCCGTGCAGAAAAATACTATTTTCACTTAAGAGCAAGGTAAAGTCAGAGCTTCAAAATCTAATGAACAGAGGCATATTAATACCAGTAGAGGAACCGACTGAATGGGTTAACCAAATGGCTGTTGTTGAAAAGTCTGATGGTTCTTTAAGAATATGCATTGATCCTAGACCCCTGAATGAGGCTTTGCAGAGAGAGCATTACAGATTACCAACTTTGGATGATGTATTGCCTGAACTCAATAATGCCAAGATTTTCACAAACATGGATATCAAGGAAGCATTCTGGCATATCAAACTTGATGAGAGGTCTAGTAAACTTACAACAATGATTACACCTTATGGTAGGTTCAGATGGTCTAGACTACCATTTGGCTTGAATGTAAGCAGTGAAATTTTCCAGAGGCATCTAGCACAAGCTCTTGAAGGTCTTCATGATTGCATCAATGTTGCTGATGACATAGTTATTGCAGGTTGTGGATCAAACAGACAGCAAGCAATTAAGGACCATGATCTAAACCTTAAAGCACTGAAACATAGGTGTAAAGAGAAAGGCATTAAACTGAATGATGCTAAAGCTCAGGAGAAGAAAGAAGAAATTACCTTCATGGGTCACCTTATTACTGCTCGAGGTGTTGAACCAGACAAGAAAAAGGTTGAGACAATACTAAACATGCCCGTTCCTAAGGACTGTCATGAGGTTCGCAGATTTTGAGGCATGATACAGTATCTAGCAAAGTTTCTCAACAATCTCTCAGAAGTTCTTCATCCAAAAAGAGAACTTACCCGTAAGGATACTCCCTTTATCTGGTCTGATGAATGCGAACAAGCTTTCAAGAGAGTCAAGAAACTGATTACTTCTACTCCAGTACTCGCATACTATGATCCTGATGAATCTTTGTGTATTCAAGTTGATAGTAGCAGCTGTGGACTTGGGGCTGTCCTCCTATAAAATGGTCAGCCAATAGAGTTTGCTTCTAGAGCTCTAACTGAAACAGAACAACGCTGGGCTCAAATTGAGAAGGAGCTCTTAGCTGTTGTATATGGTTTGGAACGCTTTGACCAGTACACTTATGGAAGGAAAGTTACAATCATCAATGACCATAAACCTTTGGCAGCCATCGTTAAGAAACCTCTGAGTCAAATTCCTCGAAGACTGCAGAATTTACTGATGCGCAGCCATCGATATGACTTTGAATTCCAATGGGTACAAGGTTCCGATCTTCTTATAGCCGACACACTGTCCAGAGTTTGTATTCATAATGTCACACTGGATTCCTCAACTGATAGAGAGAGCAATGCAGGAGCTGATGCACCTGTAAGATTACCTGAAATACCAGATGTGATGATGGAAAAGATTAAAGCTGAAACTCTCAAAGACAGCGTGCTCCAGAGGTTGAAGTCGACCATGTTGGATGGGTGGCCTAAAAGAAAGTCTGATGTACCAGCTGAGCTTATGCCTTATTTTGACATTCGTGACACCATGACCTATTACTCCTAAGGGTCCTACAGGCAGCATGGTGCAACAAGGCCATACCAAAGGATTGGGAGATTGCCATCATAACACCGATTTTCAAAAAGGGTGACAATCGACAATGTGGAAACCACAGAGGCATATCCCTTCTCAGTGTCCCTGGTAAAATCTACTCTAGAATCCTAGAGTAGAGACTCCGATGCCTAGCTGAGCCACAATTGGATGAAGCCCAGTGTTGATTCCGAGCAAACCGAAGTACTCAAGACCTAATCTTCACACTCAGGCAGCTGAGTGAAAAGGCCCTTGAGTACAAGAGTGAGATCCATCTTTGTTTCATAGATCTGGAAAAGGCGTTTGACAGGGTCCCCTGGAGCAAACTTTGGGACTGTTTGGCAAGGAAGAACATTCCAGCACCTCTGATTCATGCTATACAGAGCTTCTACAAGTCTTGCAGAAATTATGTGAGGACAGCAAACTATAAGTCAGAAGAGTTCAGGACCACCACTGGTGTAAGACAAGGTGATATCCTGTCACCTTATCTTTTCATACTCCTCATGGACGATGTCATCAAGGCATGTAAGGAGAGAACAAGAAAGTATTCAGTGGGGTATTGGAAGATGAGACAGGTCTGTATTTCAGAGCTAGCATTTGCTGGAGAGCACTGGTTTCTGCCTTATGCGCCGTGTTTGGTGCTTAAAGAATTTATTATTTATTATTTATATTTGCTGATGATGTTGTCCTGATTGCTAAATCAGAGACACATCTCCAATCCAACCTGCAAGTCTGGAAGGAAGAGCTGGAGAAGAGAGGGATGGTCATAAGCAGCTCTAAAACAAAATCCATGGTGATATCACGAGAAGAAAGAAAACATCAGATTAAGTTGGGAGAACAGGTCCTGGAGCAGGTCGACCACTTTAAATATCTCGGAGCTATTATAGACCGAAAGGGGGGCATCAAAGAAGAGTTAGCCACTCGAAAAGCAGCGGCTGGGAGACTTTATCAGGCCATAAATCGAGGATTCCTCAGCAAGAAAGAGGTTGGTAAGAAAACGAAGATGGCTGTATACCGCTCCACCTATGTCCCAGTCTTGACATATGGATGCGAGTCATGGGCAATGACTACAACCCACAAAAGCCAGATCCAAACCTCAGAAATGAGGTATCTGAGGAAGGTGGTTGAAGTAACAAGAAGAGACATGGTCCGCAACCAGACGATACGTCAAGGCCTAAAATCCCACCCGCTGCAGACCCAATAGAACAGTCCCAACTAAGATGGTTTGGCCATGTCTGCAGAATGGGAGAAGATCGGCTACCACGACAAGCATGGGAAACAAAGAGCCAGGGATCCAGACCTCCAGGACGACCCAGAGTCCGCTGGGAGGACAACATTAGACAATCTTTGAAGGACCGAGGACTAGAATGGAACCAGGCCAGGAAGAAGACAGCTGATAGAATAGTCTGGCGCTCTCTCTTCCAAACCTCTACACCTCACGGTAGAAGAGGAACGACTAAGTAAGTAAGACACCATGACAACAGAACAAGGCATAATACTTAAAAGAGAACGTATTCTTATCCCAAAAGCACTGAGGCCTGAAATCAAGCAGAAGCTACATGCTGCTCATCTTGCATTTGACAGCATGATGCGCCGGGCCAGAAGTTGTCTGTTTTGGATCAGCATGACGGCTGAGATTCGACATATAGCTGACAGTTGTCCAGAATGCCAAGAAACGAAGGCAAGGAATACTAAAGAACATTTAAACCAACACTCAAGCGGTTTATCACCCTGGGAGAAAGTTGGCACTGACATCTTTATTATAGAAGGTCGATATTATTTAGTCCTGATTGACTACTTCTCCAACTTCATTGAAGTAGACTTTCTACCTACAATGACAGCACAGTTAGTCATCAGGAAATTGAAGTCTCATTTTGCTCGTTATGGTGTCCCTAAAGTTATTGTATCTGACCAAGGTACTCAGTTTACGTCTGCACAGTTCAGATCATTTACTGCTAGATGGGGAATACTTCATGTTAAATCAGCACCAGGTCACCATAAAGCCAATGGATTAGCTGAATCTGCTGTGAAACTCATCAAGGGTATGATGAGAAAGACTGTTCAAAATAATACAGATGCGTATGAGGCACTACTTGAACTTCGTAATACGCCGAGACAAGGGTTTGATCTAAGTCCAGCAGAAATACTGTTCGACAGGAAACTGCGTACACTGATACCTTCTGCAGTGAAACCCGTTGCATCTCACAGTAGAGTTATTGAAAGTAGAGGCAAGAGAGACAGATCAGTGAAGAAGTATTATGATAAAACTGCTCAAAATCTGCCCAAGTTGTCTCACCGGCCAGTCTACTATCAAGACCCTGAACAACCAAACTGGCAACCTGGAAGGATTGATAAGAGGCTCTCTGAAAGATCTTATCTCGTTGAAGGGGAGAATGGAGGTCAATATGTCAGAAACAGAATTCATCTAAGACCTAAAACAACACCTTTCACACCTGATCCCGAGGACCTGGAAATTGATGTCTCCTCTCCCGAGCAACAGGTTGTTTTTGCCAGACATGGAGAACACTAATGAAGTGAACATTTCCAATCCTCCAGAAGTTGATCCTTCAACTCCAACTACGTCTAGTCCTGGGAAAGCTGGCAAAGAACATTCTCTCCTACCATCTTGCCCTAAGAGACCTCAAAGAGATCGCAAGAAACCCTCTTGGATGAATGACTTTGTTCACTCATAAAGAAGGGGGGATGTTGATATTGTATATATCTGTTTCGATGTTTAGTTTGTTTCCCACTGGAGTTACTTGCCCTTAGGCTAACTCTTCTTCCGACTTCCTGTTTTCTAAGATGTCCGATTAAATATGTGTCCTATGTATTCAGTGTGTTCGCCTTAGTGATTAAACTTCATAACGTGAGAGTGTATGACAGCCAGCCACTTCTCATTTAATTTAACAATATTTACTACACACGACGGTAAATATCAACAGGTATGAAACTCGTTACAGTAAAATCTAGCCCCACCTACCGGTATAGGAAACACCCTGACATTTTTCTAAATCCGCAGTACATCGAGTTGGTTCATTGTATTGGTGAAAGGACGGCGGCGTTACAAGAAACTGGCGGTGCATTATATGGGGTGTCAGCGAAGGTAATTTCAGAGGCCGGCTCGCAAAGAATTCACGCCTTGTCGGCATCACGCAGGCGTGTCAGTGGTGTGCTGTGGAACGACCAAAACAATTTGTCTTCTCTTTGTTACTTTCACAATTGCCTCCTGCTGGTGGAATTGTGGATTTTAAAGCTGCATCCAAGGTGGAATGGTTTCATTTTCTGTACAAGACAACAGAAGGCTGAGACACTTCGGAGTCATGACCCAGGTGGGCCAGCCCATTAGAGTGTAAAGGAGAATATAGGGCCGAAACACTTGTCCGATGGGGGTACTGCTTCTGATGATCAGATTGCTTCCTGTTGTATCGCTCTGTATAGAGTTTCTTATCATCATGTTAGAGATGACGACACTTTGTCCGGTCTCGCAGACAACCAATGATGTGCAACTGCCGTGATTGTTTACATTGAATGAGGTCACCAAACTAACTGAGTTTTTGAGCGATTTGAGGCATTAATCATGTTTAAAAAGTATCTAAATTATTTGAATAAAAGGGCATCTGGCTTTATTTATTTTAGAACAGACATCACCATCGGTTCCCTCTCCTTTGTTAATGTTACTCTCCAGATAAATAAAGCTGTCTACTTCTTCAATAACGTGACCATTGATATTGATCGAGTCCATCTGCCTTTTATCTATCCTCATTTCCTTTGTTTTATTTAAATTTATGTCTAGTCCCATCTTTGCTGCCTCTGTTACTAATCTGTTGGTCTTCCCCTGCATATTTTGCTGTCTATGTGACAGAAGGCACAAATCACGTACAAAATCAAGATCCTCCAGCTGTTTGTTAATTAAAAGTCCACTGTATTTCTGTTTACGTTACTTCTGTTGTTTGTCTCATAACACAGTCTAAGACCATGCGAACAATTGTTGGTGATCGCAGACATCTCTATCTGACCACACTGTGTACTGTGAAGGGTTCTGATAGTTTTCCTTCGTGCACTACTGTCAGGAACCGCTTTTCACGGAGAACACTCCGCGGGTTACATCCCTGCTGTGTGGGTTTATAATATCAACTATAGGCTCGCCCTCCTAAGGGTATGACCACACAACAATGGCTGACAAAAGTAATAAACACCTTTAACAGGTACTTCCCTTTAATAAATATACACACACACAATAAGGCCTCACACGGCCATCAAATGCATCAAATACAATAATGAGAAAACCACTGTAAACCTGCCTTAAACTATCACCTCCACACACGAAGGTACAAACTATATCTCAAATGGCTGCTATGAATATCGCTCACCCGAGCGGCAAAAGCGATGACAATGACACATTCAAAATCATTGACATAATATCAAACTACGGCCTGTAGACAATGCGATCTAGACACTTCACTGCTCTAGACTTAACAACGTAATTATCACAAAGATTCTATAACATGGCAGGCACTCAGTTTACAGTATTTCAATACAGAACACACAGCGATCTCGTTGGCATAAGGGAAAACACACAGGTTCTTATCGGGCCGAGGCTAGCTTCTCACTGATCAATTTTGCGCCTTTTTCCACGACTTCCGGTAGTCACATGAACCGACGGTTCGGCTAACCTCGGCCATCCAGACTGGCCCCTCGACGAACACAAGACATAAGATGCACGGTGAAACAACGCTGTGACATCCATTGCATGAGGCCTCCTCGTAGAAATTTCGGATGATTTTAATGAATTTCTATGGGATTCCATAATGTCTCAGGATTTTCCATATCATAATACATTGTATACTATCAAAAGCGTTCTCAGTGTCCACAAAATTTATAAATAAGGGGGTCTGCCATTCATTTGGTTGTTATTTTAATGAGCTGGTGTAGCAACTCTGTGGTGTATGGTGTAGCAAAGTAAATTGCTGGAGAGGTTATGATGGTAAAAGATAAGAATGATAGAGTTAGATGTGTTAACCGTGTGAGGTCAAGCTATGTAAGACCTTGAGTCTAGTGGTTGAAGAAGATGAATTCTCAAGGAACCTAACACTACCTCTCAAGATCTCACACGGTGCTGTAAATTACTTCTAATGTATGGTGTTTGATGTGGCTAGTGTCTAGGGGATGCAATGAAATGATGGTACATCAAAACAACACAGTATAACTCTCTAATAGAATCTTAATAACTCTGTTGTTTAGTTTTCAATTTGGAAATTTGTGTGTGTGTGTACAATTTATTGTGCCTGTCCTGCAATCTCTTTTGGACAGGTCTTTTAAAACTGAAGAAAATGTATGTTACACTGAAAAGTGAACTGAAAATAAGGACTCTTGGTCCAACAATAATACTATTAATATTAAAATGTTCCGTAAGGTGTTTCACAGGCTGTTAAGTAATAATTAATACTGTGAGTTAGTTATTGGAGAGACTGTTTATGTCATCATTTCCCCGAGAGTTTCTGTTAATGGGTAGGGAAACAGTTTTCTCCAGATAAAGTATCAGATTTCGCAGACTGTGGCACATAACCTGAAATTTCCTTCGTGAAGATTCAATCGTTGATATGGCTCTGTAAAGAACATCAGCTCTCAGAGCTCCACTTGACAATTATTATACAGAATACGCTGTACTGGAGACGTTACTGTCTTCACTCGTACTTCAGCTTTCCTGTCACCGGCTGGTAACAGGAAATAAAACCCTGCAACATAAAAGACACCCTGGCCTTTTCATATCTGTTATATTTTTCCCTCAACTCTCTACATGACATGATGGGGTTCAGCCTCGTGTGTATTACAAGTGCACCAGCCCCTAAGTTTTTTTGAACTCACATCATATTGTGACCACACCTCAGGTCCATATGGCAGATACGCCACTGTCATTTTACATAGTTTTCTTCAACACAATTTAATAGGAGTATGTACATCTCCTTATATGCATATAGTTTTCTTCTATTACAAAATATAAACGCTCCAGGCAATCAATAGTGTTCAGCGAACACAGAAGCTTGCTATTTTACTTTAGTCTTACAATAATTTTTAATTACAACAATGCAATATTCAAACATAAATCAAATATGTATACCCAAACTGTCTCTTTAGGCATGCCATACACTTTCCCACTTTTTGCCTTTGCACATATTACATAATAATATAGATATTCTTCTTACCAGAATTCAATGAAATAAGCACAGGTGCGATGGATGGCACAAATTCAGCTTTGCTGTTGGCTAGACTATGACAAATACTTTTTAGTTTTAGTTACAAAGAAAAGTCAAACTTCTAGGATCACATCGACCTGCTTCAGGGACAGCTTTCTACAAAATGGCAAAAACCTAACTAAGTTTTCCATAATATAAAATGCGTTGGCCAATCAGATCGGGAGACTAAGCTTTTCAATTTGAATTTTGAAAATAAAGTCAAAATTACATCTCAATTTTTCAAATGTACGTCGGTCACATTTTGGCATTAAAAGTTAAAAACAGTCTTGGTTTTTGACCTAACAAGTTCTGCCTCTCATTCACTTCAAGATTTCCACTACCAAATATTTTTAGTTTTAGGCCATCCCATAATCTCTCTCCCTCTTGGACTTTTACCCTCCCCTCTTCTGCATCTCTTTAACAACGCGTGGAAAAAATTTTGTCACCGATAGTGAATGCAAAAACAAGCGTCTGTTCGTTCATCTGTCTGGGCATATCTAGTCTTTTGTCAATATCTTTACTTTTAATGGGGCGATCTTGAAAATTGTAACATAATATTACTCAGGAAATCATATGCTGTCAAACTAACCAACTTTTATGGCCCTAGTATTGGAAATAAAGAATTCCATATATTTTCCATGTGAGTTTCAATTTCTAATATTACCTAAACACGCCATCTCTCTCCCCGCTTCTGTGTAGTTCAATTTCGAAACAACAAGTCTATGACGTCATAAAATGTACCAATTTGCAGACAAAGCGAGGCGTGTGTGTTTATACCAGTCACTCTGCGTGCTTATGGAACGAACAAATATTTGACTTAGTGTCGAATTTTTCCATCTGCCGCTAACAATCGCCCACATTTGCCTACATTTTTGCGTGTTTCAACCATTTGTGTCAAAAGTCTCATTCTAAAAATACACTTGCCTCTCTCCTCCTTTTCCCCCTTTTGGTCTGAAACAAGGCTAATTCCGTCAAAATTGTTACCGATATTTTCAAGGTCACTGGCAAACGATAGTATCTTTACACTACGATTCTGTCTAGCTAAAATCCAAGCGCTGACTGGCGTGGGGAAAGAAGACGCGTCATAACCCAACTATTTTTATATCTATATTATCTTCTTCTTCTTCGTACACTCTCAGACGTCCACTTGAATGTTCTCAAAGAAAGCAGTAGTCAGCTTGAGGCTATTTGAATCCCTGTTAAGATTTTCCACGAAAGGAGCTGGCGTCGGCCATATGCACTTTCTCTGTACCACATATAAGGGGCAACTTTGAAGCAGATGTTCAGCAGTCATTTTATCAGTGCCACAGTTACACTGATCGGTAGTTCCTATCTTTAGCTTGTTGAATAGATGGTATCTCAATCTGTTGGGGCCAGTGCGGAGTCTGAAGATTACAACTTGTTCTCTTCTGTGGAGCTGGTAGTGAGCATCATTCTGTGTGTGTCCTGGATGTTCTACATTCCATTTGTTTCTGTAACTGATTCTGATAAAACTCTTTGCCTCCTCAAAAGTTATGCTTGCATCAGGGTGAGGTAGATGTGAACCTTCTTTTGCCATTCTGTCAGCATTCTGTCTATACCATCTTACTTTATAATCACAAATAATAATTTGATCGGTGTATCAATGTAATTTTATGACATATGGTATATCTGCCTTCAGGGCTTCTGGTGGTATTCCATTTGGTCCTGCAGCCTTCCCATTTTTCAGCTGTTTTATTGCCCGAAAAGTCTTTTGTTAACTGGGTGGGTTGATGTTGCACTGCAGTGGCTCTTCTGCTGGTTCTATGATGGATTGCTGTATTGGTTGGTTGCGGTTTAGGATTTCCTTAAAATATTCAGCCCAACTGGCCCTTCGTTTCTCTTTATTGCTAATGTTTTGTCCCTCTCTGCTTTTCACTGTTGTATTGTGGTTTAGCTGTCTCTTAGGTAAAGTTCTATTGATATTATATAAATTATTATCATTTCAAGTCTCCCTTATTTGTTGCAGTCTCTGCTTCCTCTGTTAGTTTTCCAATAAATTCTCTTTTATCTTGCCTTGCACTCTTTTTCACTTTCCTGTTTAGTTCCGGTTTAGGGGAGCCGCTGTAGCATAGTGGTTAGTGCCCTGGCTTTCTAGCTTGGTAGTCCGTGGTTCAATCCCCAGTTGAGGTGGGATTTTTTAGACTGCAAACGGCTCCGGGGTGGACCCAGCCTCATGAATTGGGTACCAGAAGAACTCTGGGAAGGTTAAGGCTGACGGCGTGATGCTGACCCCATCACCCCTAGTGTGCCGATGGTCAAGAAAATATGGGCCTAACACCATATTCCCAATATGCCAATAAGAGTGTGTGACCGCATGGCCTTACACGCTAGCATTATCCCTACTACTTCCACGCAAAGCATTTATACGTGCTATAATATGCTACATATAAGAATGACAGACCTCAAAAGCAAATAAGACGTTTTTACACAAAACGCAGTATCATTCAAAGTTTAGTTGGCAGTTACTGCTCTGACAAGGCAAACGTAGGTCAGTAACAGATAAAAATAATGAATAGGTTTTATGTGCGGAAAGTGGGAAATGAATGTTTGTGTGATCTGGTTTTTTTTTAATCCAATTGTTAAGTTGGAAAAGATCACACATGTGAAAAAGGCCGAAATAACAGAAAATCGTGTGCAAAAAGTCGAAAACAGAGAGACGTGTGCAGAAATTGTAGCGTGTGGAAAATAGAAAGGGACATGTGGAAAAAGGCGGGAAAAAGACAGAAAATAGTATAAATAGATGAGATGTGCGTGAAAGGGCAGTGATTTCAGGATTTATGATTCCAGGGATTCCATGATTTTAGACTAGAGGATTTTTACAGATAGAGTTAGGTGAATACTGATTTCCTCCTAGAATAGATTAATGTATCAACTCTGGTTCTTAACTATAGAGGGAAATCTTAGACCATAGCGTACAAATCTGTGACTTTTTGGGGTTATAACTTTTTTTCTAACAGGATCGTTTGCTAAACAGAGGGGGAAAGGATTACACCTATGAGTCTATCATTCTTTTAGTAATTCATTTAACGTATGTGTATTTATATGTGCTTGATATTCAAATTTATTTGTTGTGTTGAATTTTCTTATGATAAATAAAATTTACATAAACTTATTCAAGTGCGTCGGTCAGCTCGTCCCAAAATACCTATATTACCTTGTTATAGTTTTCACGTCTGTGCGTCTAACTGTCGTCACTTATGTGTATGTATGTGAGTAATATATATATATATTACTATATATATTCTAATAGACTGTCTGACTCATCTTGATCTGTTGTAGAGATAGGCTGACCGAGAGAAGCATTCTCGAGTGTCAGGGACAGACTATTATTTTTCACCATCTCACTCGTGAAAATCTATTTCTATTATTATCTCCCACTGAGTTATCACCTGTTCTATTTCTATTCAGAAGGGACCAACCTAAGTCTTAATTTCCCTATCGAAAATCTACGACAAATGTGTGCTCGTCCGTAGGATATTTTTGAACTTAGAGACAGGAAAACGAGACGACAAATGTGGGCTCGTTTTTCCGGGAATTGAACTCTGAATCCTGTTACTTTTCACAATTGCCAACCAAAGTGAAATGGGTTCATTTTTGATACAAAAGAACAGGAGGCTGAGACACTTGGGAGTCATTACCCAAGTGGGCCCGCCCCCCTTAGAGTGTAAAAGAGTATACTGGGCCAAAACACTTGTCGGACGGGGGGGGGGGCACTTCTGATGATCAGATTGCCTCCTGTTGTATCGCTCTGTAAAGAGTTTCCTATCATGTAAGGGTAATATGGATGCGGCAAAAGCCTAGACAGGGAGTCAGTGATGACATTTGAGGAGTGAGAAAATAAACAGAAACCATAGCAATTTTTAAAATTGATTTAATGAAGGAAAATATCCTGTTCAACCTCTGATGAATACAATAGCAAGAAAACATAATTAAGTAGAATATTTCATATCGATGCACGGAAATGTACAATGCGAGTTTCCGAAAGTGAAGAGTCTTCCGATTTTAATCATATCTGGCTGTACTCTTGTTGACCAGTTTGCAGTAGACCCAGAGGTAATTGCCAATACCACTTTAGTATATTGTGGAAGTTATTTGTGGTACCAGTTACGTTTAACGATGAGTATGCTCTTAACAATGCGATTTGGTTGTGCGGGCACGGTGGTTTGACGCTACATTCCTAGAAAAGTAAAGGGCGATGACAGTAGACAGAGTCCGCCATGCTGCTCCATTTTTCCAGACTTGCTATCTATATTTACATTAGGCTGAGCATTCTCCAAACTAAATCAAGATAAACAAACTCCAGAATCAAAAGATAAATGTCACACAATAGAAAATAAGCTCCTTAGGTTTGGGTTTTCTTTTTAATTTTTCTCTCTTGTATATTTTCTGCAATAGCCTATATTCTCAAGTTGTCTTGCACAAAAGAATGATCATGAAAAGATGGGCAGTGTCAGTCTGAATGCTCCTCATCACAGATGTCTCATATAGGTTTTTCTTCAAACTAAAGAATGCAAGTTTACTTCTTCCCCTTTTTCTTCGTAACAGCATTCTGCAGTCAAGTTTGTCCTACAGGGTTCTTCTTTTTGTCTCCGTATTATGTCTTCTTTTTGTATTACTATTTCCCTCACTCGGTTTTCCAGTCCTTGTTTTCATTATTTTTTATATATTGTTTCAATGTACTATTCACTTCAGGTTCAGTAGCGGCCATTTTCGCTCCAACATGTGACACTATCAGGAAGAATTTGTCTCTTATTCCTATAGTTTCATGTTCTCCACTTAATGCTCACTTTCTTTCCCTTCTGTCTTTTGTTTGTCTGTCACTGACGAAGGCCTTGTGGCCGCAACGTATTGTTTCCTTGTCTTTTCTCTTAGTAAGACGTATTAGTCTTTGTTTGTTGTTTTCCATTCCCCCCCCCCCCCCCCCCCCCCCCCCCGTTTTATGGTAGTTCTCCTCATATACTCATTCTAAAGCATTCAAGCAATAGCTTGGGAATGTTGAACGTTTCAATGTATACATAGCTCTCTACCACTATTCTGAGAGTGTGTAGGATGATAACGATGTTGACTTCAGGGGATCTGGTTCAGAAGTGATCCTGCAACAATTATTTTTGTTTCAGGGCAACACAAAATGCGACAACAGCTACGTATTTATTTTCCAAAGCTCATCCATTTGCGACCAGTCGTTTAATAGCTAATATTTTTATTCCCCTTCCGGTATATTGGCTTAGATTTTATTATTGCCTTGTGACGTCATAGCGAGAGCCCGTCAGATATAGGTGGTAGAAACACTGCCACACTTTGTCATGAGAAACCAGTGCTGTATCCATTCTGTGAATTGAAAGAAAAAGTCTGTTACATATAACAAAAATTAATATACAAGGTTCAGTGAAAGTATGGCAAGAAATGGAAGGTCTTGAAAGATTATAATCGTACACATTAATAATGGCAAATAAATAGTGAATTAGTTCAAACACCCCAACCTTTCCCACCCTCTTTATTAACAAAATGACACATGAGTAGACTTCTATTTTAAGACAAAGGAAAATAAACGTTCACAGAATTTGACACTTTTAATTTGCTGTATTTACACTAATTTAAAAATTGAAATTATACCATTATTAAGTATTGGAAATTGAAACTATTATCTGGAGTTAGAGACTCTATATATCCTAATAATAACCCATTAGAGGTTTAAGGTGATATTTTTCTCTTCATTAATAACATCAGTAAAGTTGCATTATGCTTATTTTGAAGAATTATGCTTTGCTTTATTTTCAACGTAACTTGTCATTAATCTGGTGACACATTAACAACATCCCAAAAGCATGAGTTCCATGGAAGCAACATTTATTTAAACAACTAATATATCCTACATTAACTCTTTGATTCAAAAATTATTATTCACACTGTGCCTTGATTTGTGTGTTTGTGTTTTTTCCCCAAAACAATTCTAAATCATGGAGTATACCACATTTTAGTGTACATTTTATGTAAATCTTGTCTATAAACATGCACATAGTTTATATAAAACTGATGAGAAATTGATAGGGAGTTATTTGCGTGCAATGCCTCTGTCAGTGTTAACACAAGCATATTTATCAAAACAACCTCCATGCAGTATGAAACTCGTGAACAAAGAACAGTAGAAAATGAACTTACTGAAGGAAGTTTATTGTTTCAGTCATTGAAACTTGCTATTTAGTCTTGGAACATCAAGGTAATTCATATGGGAATTAATATAACACTGAATATGTCCATATTAAGTCTTGTCTGCTTGTTATGTCTTGGTGATTTTGATACCATAATGTGAAAATGTGTGGTTCAGATTAGCTGTTCACATGTGTTATATAGGGTGTTTTCAGTGGATGCATTGTTTTTGGCATGAGGAGTTGTCTCATCTCTTGTGGTGTGACAAAGCAATAAGGGGTGCTCCACTATTTCATACAGATGTTGGCAGTTTCAACATTTTGGATGGTTTTTTAAAATTTTGAAGTGTAGCATATAACTGTTATCACTGCCAGATGATCAACTTCCTGTAATTCTGCCAACAGAAAGATGTAGAATTCAAACTAAATTATATTTTACCCAATAGTAACTTCATTTCAGAGAAATGATCACATTCTTTTATTGTGCAGCTGATGATTAAAGTGAATTTTAGTAAGCCATCATGGAAGTTATCAATGGAAATTTGGAACAGGTACTTTGAATGCAGGGAATATTGCAGTTTTAAATGCCACCTGGAAATGGCTTGTCCAACATTTTCTTACCTCTTTTTTTCTTTGTCATCTAAAGATCTACCAAATCAGCTGCTGTGATCTAATGGTAATTGTAATCAGTTGGTTGGCGACTCATGTGTTAGATTAAACATTAAAATTTCTGGGTTTATTATTGATAAAAAGCTGTCCACGTTGCTCCAGTTCTTCTTCTTCCGTCCTTAGCCAACGACCGTCAAAGCAGTCAGTGGCCATTACACCTAGTGGCGTCTTAGGGCAACAGCAGATAGGTTTTCTTTGCCATTGTTCCCCATCACGCCTAGTGGCGTCTTTAGGGCAACGGCAAATCAACCCATTTGCTGTTGTTTCCGTAATTGAAGTGACTGGCAAACGGGTGATCAGCCCGTTGGTGTTGCTCCAATACAGGTGCTTAATCAAACCAACACTTTGAGCATTGCTCTAGAGTCTACGAGTTATAATCTTGTTTAACAGTGATTTACTCATGTCTCTGAGCAGTGAGAGTGATTTAAGCGTGAGCTGTCATTTTCATTCTGATTTTTTTATTTATTTGGAAGGTAATATTTAGACGAGGGTATTTTCACTGTTGGTGTGAAAGGATAAAATAGATTTGGGGGCAGGGAACTGTAGGTCACAGAAATATTGAAAATAAAAAGGAAATGAAGTGAAGGAAATGGAAAGCAGGAAATTATTTATTTTAATGGCAAATGCAGCACATTAATCTCTAGTGAAAGATGCAGAGATAGACCAATAGACACAGGTAGAAGAGAACTGGAGACAGATATGAAGGGTTTAAGAAGACATGGACAGACCTTGAGCTGATATCATGTGACCTTAAAACTTGGTATAAGATTGTTGAAGTCCTATTCTCCTTGGGGAGCTGAAGGTTGATGAATGAGTGCAGCTACATTAGGTTAGCAGTTTGATAATGACAGTTGCTGGGGTTTGATGTTGCTTAAGTGTTGTATAAATATATATATAGTATATCTTATAGTCTTTAAATGATACCTATCATATGCTACAATTCATTGCCTTCAGGCTGGATGAAATATGGAAGCTAATATCACAAGTCTGACTGCAAAAATAAAGCAGGAAACAGATTATGAGGTATGTAAAATATTTATATCATTATTTTGAAGCTTTAAAGCTGGGATAAGCTAAAGATCTGCCTTGAGAAGTTTATAAATTGTGGCAGGAATAAGTTCCAACCTTTAGATAAATGCTACTACAGCATGGGCTACAAATAGCCTCTGACAACCAAGCCCTCCATCTACATGTGGCTCAATTTGAGCCCAGTGGAACTGTTTCCACTGACAACAGGAGTGAAGGCAAGCCACTGGTGCCTTAAAACCAGCAGCTTCAGGCATGTATGGCTCATGATCCTTGGTTGGTAGCATATCTAGGTGAAGGTAAAACTCTGATTTTACAGGAAAGACTTCGAGAGTACACCCTGAGGAAAAGCTCTAAAGTCCTTAAGTTAGTCTAATGTTGATTCAGTATTATTCTGGTAACTCCTGCAGTGTGTCTAGTACCACATTTCCTCCAAAGTGTTATACAGATTACTTGGTAAGTCTGAGAGGGAGAAGACATTCCAGTATGACAAATATTGACAGTAAAAGAAGGAAGAAGTGGAAAGCGACAAATTATTAAAGGAAAAAATGGCATATCTGAGTGATGTGTCATTTTATGGTTAACACAGCTGTTTTAGGCCTTATCATTTTACAATGATTATTGCTTGGCACAAATGGTATTCAGGTGTTAAAGGTAAAAATATGTAGTATATCTTAATGGTCTTAAAATGAACCTGTCACATGCTCATTCGTTGCTTTCAGCTTGAAAGAAATATGGAAGCTAATGCCACAGGTCTATTTACAGAAATAAAGCAGGAAACAGACTTTAAGGTATGTAAAATGTTTATGTAGGAGGATGTAGGATAAAGAGAGAGGGATAGTACCTCATGGTGAGAGACAGCCATGTCCTTTTTAGGATAGTCAGGATCCTATTTGGTTCTCCTCTCTTTATCTAGCTCATGTATGGCTCCTCGAATACCGCTTGTGTACGGCGGTGGCCACATCCCGGGCAACAGTCTTGGCTGACTGGCTAAACTACATGGGTGGAGTAGGAGCAATCTTACTCAAGGGAATGTCCATCCCTAGTACACAAAGACTGAGACGGTGAGTGAGGCGGAGGAATCTGAGAAGATCAACGGCTCGCAAAGCGAAACAGCAAAGTGTGTGGCGCACTAGAGGCATGTCGGACATAGAAAAAGACAATGGCTAGCCACCGTGGAAGAGATTGGGGCCTTACCACGTACTTCCTACAGAATGTAATGGGATCACAACAACAAGATAAGAAACGATATGTAGAGAACTCTCTGTCCCCTGGGGAAGAATCTACTGTACAAAGTAACAGGGAAGAGGCAACTCCTCTAATGAGTAAGGAAGTACATAATGACGAGTGTTCCTTAAATTCTGTTGAAAGGGAGCATTCTGAGAAAGACCACCTAAAAACTAGTAGGAGAAGCCTAAAAATAGGAACATGGAATGTTAGAACTCTGAACGGAGAAGGAAAGCTTGACAATCTTATATTAGAAGCAACAGACATGAAACTCGATATACTGGGAGTTGCAGAGGCAAGACTTTTGGATACAGGCTACATAAAAAGAGACCAGTACACGCTTATACACTCAGGCGGAGAAAAACATGAAAGAGGGGTAGGAATGTTGATAAAGAAGGAGTTAGAAAAATACGTATGTGGATACTGGACACACAATGACAGAATGATGTTACTAAAAATGAGAGCAAAGCCATTCGACATATCAATCTTACAAACTTATGCACCAACTAAAGATCACAGCGAGGAAGAAATAGAAGAATACTATGAAGAGCTACAACACACACTTAAACCAGTCAAATCAACAGATGTGTTGATAGTAATGGGTGATATGAATGCAAAAGTAGGAAAAGGAAAATACAAGAAAATAGTAGGACAGTATGGATTAGGGACAAGAAATGATAGAGGAGACAGACTTATCCAGTTCTGTGAAGAAAACCAGCTGGTCATATGTAACACCTTTTTTGAACACCACCCAAGGAAATTATACACATGGAAAAGCCCAGGAGATATAACACGAAATCAAATCGACTATATCATGATAAAACATAGATTTAAGAACAGTGTCACAAGTGCAAAGACATATCCTGGCGCCGACATAAATTCAGATCACAATCCAGTCATCATCAAAGTAAATATAAAGCTGAAAAGAGCAGGAAACAGAAGACAGGAGGAACCCCAGATAGAAATATCAGCGTTGAAACAACCAGATATAAAACAGAAATATTTAATCGACGTCAAAAATAAATATCAACAGTTGTTGACAGAAAGCATGGAGCAGTATAGAAGAGAAAACCCAGAAGAAAAAGCAACCGCAAAATGGGAATGCTTAAAAACAAGCATACAATCAGCAAATGCAAATTTACCTAAAAAGGAGTCTAAGAAAAATCAAATTTGGATGACAGATGACATCTTGAATAAAATGACAGAAAGAAAGAAAGCAAAAAACACTCCAGAATATAAAACAATAGACAATGACATACGTACTATGTGTAGAGAAGCAAAAGAACGGTAGATAGAAACAAAATGCAAGGAAATAGAAGACTTGGAAGCAAAGCACAGGACAAGAGATATGCATGAAGAAATAAAGAAATTATCAAATCGGTCACGGTTTGCACAAGGAGGAAGCTGTATCAAGAACAAAAATGGTGTAATATTACTTGATGAGAAAGACATATCAAACAGATGGGCAGAATACGTAACAGAATTATTCGAGGACAACAGAGGTAAAAAACCATCACCAGATTCTAATGAAGGCCCAAACATTCTCAGATCAGAAGTAGAGAATGCCATTCATATGATACAAAAAGGAAAATCAGCAGGCATGGATAACATAAAAATTGAAATGATAGAAGCTCTGGAGAGCTTTGGTATAGATACAATCACAGAAATATGCAACGATGTATACAATACAGGATATATACCACACGACATGAAGACATCAGTTTTTATAACATTGCCCAAAAAACCAAATGCAACAGAATGTTCAGACTTCAGAACAATCAGCCTGATGAGTCATGCAATTAAGATACTGCTCAAAATCATACAGGAAAGAATAAAAAGTAAAGTAGACAGCGAAATCCAGGAAGAACAGTTTGGTTTTAGACGGAACAGTGGAACAAGAGAGGCAATATTTTGCCTAAGAAGATTAGCAGAAAAATATACAGAGGTCCAAAAAAGTATGTATATGTGCTTCATTGACTATAAGAAGGCTTTTGACAGAGTCCATCATGAGAAAATAATTGAATGCCTCGAAGACATAGGTATTGATGGAAAAGATATAAGAATACTCAGTAACCTTTATTGGGAGCAAACTGCCACAGTAAGATCTGGAAGGAATTATTCACCATACATAGACATAAAAAGAGGTGTCAGACAAGGTTGTGTGCTGTCCCCCTGCCTATTTAATTTATACACCGAAAAAATTTTCAAACAGATACAGGAAATACCAGGACTGAACATCAGTGGAAGGTCAATAAACAACCTTAGATATGCAGATGATACCGTGTTGTTAGCTGAAAGCGAACAGGAGTTACAAGAACTAGTGAAGCAAGTGAACAGTATAAGTCATGAATATGGACTCGACATTAATATTGAGAAAACAAAAACTATGATAATTAGCAAAACAGACGATAAACCCACATTAAAGATAAGCGTAAATGGGGAAATCCTGGAACAAGTCAAGAGCTACGTATATCTCGGTCATATAATAACAGAAGATGGCAGATGTGAAACAGAAATCAAGAAGAGAATAGGAATGGCCAAAGCTACATTCAACAACATGAAACATATACTGACATCCAAACAGTTATCTCACAAATTAAAATTGAGAATCATAAAGTGTTATATATATTCTGCATTTCTGTATGGTGCAGAAACATGGACGATGAATAAGCAGTTGGAAGAAAGAATTGAGGCTCTTGAAATGTGGATATATAGAAGAATGGGGCGTATCTCATGGAAAGAGATGAAAACAAATAAGGAGGTCCTAGAAAATCTAGGTATGAAAAGAGAACTAATGAGGGAGGTCAAAGTTCGACAGCTAAAATACTTTGGCCACATAAAAAGGCATAACACCTTGCAGAAGACCATAACAGAAGGGAGAGTTGAAGGCAAACGTGCAAGGGGAAGACAGCGCTGTAAGTGGGAAGACAACATCAAGAGATGGACAGGAAAGAGTCTATCAGAGTGCACCATCAAGACAAGAGACAGAAGACGTTGGAGATCCATTACAGCCAACCTTCGTTGTGGAGATGGCAACTGATGATGATGAAAATGTTTATATTTTATGGAGATTCTTACCACACACAAATCAGTGAATGGCAGCAGAAAATATATTTTTAAAATCGTAATAACTAAAATAGATTCTATAGTTTTTTAAAATTTAATTTAATTTAATTTTATTTTTCTTTTCGTACGCCCACTAATACTCAAGGCAAAATCTCAGGTTATTATATCTAATCTGAGACTGATTTTACGTGAGTATCCCATTGTTCTTGCACAGAGACAGGTGTCCCTCGCCATTCATGCAGATACTCGCCGATTTTGGAGGTACCCATTAGATCTGGGTCGGCCCAGATGCCGCCAGTCCCTGGTCGACGACACTCCTTCAAATGTGCCCGCCAAGGCCTCAAGTTAATCCATTCCAAATCCCAGTCGACGAAAATCTTCAAATGTCCTCGGCCGGGTTTGATCCTGTGTCACCTGGTCGCCAGCACTGTGTGTTAACCACTACGCTAGCGCAGCTCCATTCTATAGTTGAGAACCATATTAAAGAAGGTCCTAGTGGAACCACCGTGTCTTTTAAGGGGCATCATGTGCTACAGGTGATACCTGACCATCTTCAAGCTTCTGTACCTAATAAGGAATAAATAAAGAAATCCATAAAACTTTTAAAAGATGGAAAATCTTCTGGTCCAGATGGCTTTCTGGTTTGGGCCATTCAAGGTAATATTAACATTTCCTCCGAAGTGTTATACAGATTACTTGGTAAGTCTGGGAGGGAGAAGACATTCCAGTAAAATGGAAGGAAGGATACCTGGTCATGTTGCCAAAGAAGAAAGATTTACAAGAATGCACAAGTATCAGTGGAACAATGTAACTATCAAAGCCATGGAAAATATTAAACAAGATCATCCTTTAGAGATTAAAGAGGGTTGGTCCAAATTGTCATAGTGTCCTCCCCCACCCCCTCCCCCTCCCCACATCACTTAAAAATCTACAAAATCATCCTGTGTGATCTACCAGTATATTGCAGTTGACCGGTTGCCAACTTCTGATCTCGATAAAGCAGGAGAATTTCTAGGTTATTATTGGTAAACAATCTGGATTATTATTGATGAATCACTTCATTCAAGCATGCAAGGACTTTGGCCTCAATAAATCTAAAGAAAACAAATGTACTGAGTCAGGATGTGGATGTTGTACCAGTTATCACTATCGATAACTATGAATTGTCAGTGGTGTACCACTTCACATACATGTGGTCTACCATCAACAACAATCTTTCTCTGGACACAGAAATTGATAGCTGCATTGGCAGAGTACCTTTGCCTGCCTCACAAATTGTGTTTGGGGAAACTCCAAACTCACACCGAAGACCAAATCTGCGGTATATAATATCTGCATCACTAGCACAGCATAGAAAACCAATGCTAATCAAGAAAGAAAGTTCAGTACCTTCCATCAACAGTGTCTATGCCACATCCTCTATTTTGTGAAAGGACAAAGTGACAAATGTCAAGGTGTTGTCACATGATGGCCTTCAAAGCATGTATACACTGCTTATACAGTGCAGACTAAGCTGGCTTGGCCATGTCTGCCTGATGCGTGCACCATGGGTTGAGTGATGGTGCCCGTGGTCTGGTTTTGTGAAGTGTGCAGATGATGTTCAGTCAAACAATGATCATACAAAAACAGGGCAATCCACATAAGGACGTCAGTTAACTCACGACGTATAAAGTCAATGATGCTTGTAACAGCTAGCGACGTTTTTTCTGTATTATTTATTGTGGACGCCACAGTGACAAAATGGATACGCGAACATGTAGGTACATCGGACAGTCATTATCACAGCAACAGTCAGTACAGCAATGGACGGTAGACAGCATTACAATGATGAGTCAGATGCATGTTATATTTCATAGTGCTGTAAATGTAGTCAGGTGGAAAACTCCATCCTTTTCTATAACAGCCAGGAGATAACCAGATGTATGAGATCAGTTCACTCTCCTTAATCTGACTTCAGCAAGACCGACACGTCTTCTGAAGTATAAATAATGTCCTCCAAAACATCCTCTAGATAACAAAAGGTTTCAAACCTAGTTCATGTAGCGAAGTAGCAAGTAATAGTCCTTGGGACATGCATCAACCCGATGCGGTACAATGTAGCAATATGTGAGCTGAGAAAACATCTCGTGATGACGACTTTCGAAGACAGGCTATGAATCAAATGTCACTCACGAACATATATCGATAAAGTTAATGTAAATGTAATTTACCTTGCCTTCAGGAAATAACCACAGAAATAATACGCCTCCCGGCATGTGGAAATACACTAGAGGTATCATCTCGAATAAACGAAATATCCATTAAGAGGACTTCACATTCCTGACAGAACAAAAAATAGCCGAGACCCTCTCACTGAGGCGTCTTGCTAGCTCTGCAAATCTGCGCTCACTGACTGGTGGGCGGAAATCGATTGACAAAGACCCAAGACTTAGGCATGCGCAGTCCAGCGCAAACCGACCACAGTTCAGACAACTTAAGACGCAAGGACCTTTACTAAGAACCAGCTTAAGAATGATTACCTTATAAGGATGACCCAACTGGTTGCCAACCGTTTTCTGAGAAACGCGGCCTAGCCAGACCATACATGGACATGATACAAGAACGCCTAACAAACTTAACTGCGTTTGATACCAACGCGAGGAGACAACTGCTTACAATGAAAAGTGAATATAAATTTCAAGCAATTGTTTCCCTTTCATTACAAAATATATATTGTACATAAAACGATGTTGCGAGAATTTCACCCGCAACATATCACCACCACCTCCCGATAAAAAAAAAATGTGGAACATATTTTTTTTTTTTTTTTTATATCGAAGAGCATGCGATAAATGGCTCAAAACGCACGAATTATGCGCGGATAATTAATTGAATTGCCTAACATGAGGCTAAATATAGAGTGTCTGGTGAGGATATACCTCAACAGAAAAATAAATATGTCTCAAAAAATATTCATATCGGGGAGGTGTCACCAACACACATCACGCTAGCATGTAAACACAATATACGTATGCAAGTTACCATAGTCATCATTAAATAGCATACTCTAATATTGTCTTAAAAAATGGATGTACAAATCTGATAGAAAAATTTAAATAGTACATTATTTGACATGTAATGACATTAGTACATAGTAAAATTAAAGTACATGACGATCCAGGACACATTCTCTGGCATTCCGAGGGTAAGTACACAATCTGGAACTCGTCATGCTTGATAGTATTAAGGTAAGTCCTCAGCTCATCAATGACATTCTGAGAAAGTACAAGCAATATAACGCTAATTAACAACTAATATGCTTCATAAGGTACAATACATTATTAATAATTGTGGCTGTTTAGTAAACTTACGGCCCTTATATTAACTACTCAGTCCTCCTCTATCATCTTAAAAAAAATGAAACAGAAGAAGATGGTAACAAAGCACGATAGTATGTGTACATATAAAGTGAGTACAGATGTGCTAATCTATTGTAGTAATATAGGTGTGTTATGACTCTGTAATATATGGAAATATAGGACAGAAGTATTAGTTGGAGTCATGTGGGCATCTAGACAAAATGTCAGCCATCACATTATCCGCACCACGGATAGCTCGTACCGTGAAGTGAAAAGGTTGAAGAGCAATAGCATATCGAGTGGATCTCGAACTCTTCAAATTCTTAGTCTGAATAGCTGTAAGAGCTTTTTGATCAGTCTCTAGAATGAAATGTGCGCCCAGGAGGAATCTTTGTAGTTTGAGAATTGACCAAACCATAGCTAACAACTCACGGTCTAAAACCGAGTAGTTCCTCTCTGCCGCATTTAGTTTTCTAGAAATGTACATAACAGGATGCAGAGTATTTGCATATTCTTGCATAAGTGCTGCTCCAATCCCAGTGGATGAAGCATCACTCCGAAGAACAAAAGTCTTATCAAGAGTAGGTAATCTTAAGATGGGAGGAGAAGAAAATATATTCTTGATTTGGTCTAGTGAAGATTGGCATTCTTCAGACCAACGGACCAGATTAGGCGATCCTTTCTTCAACAATGTTGAGAGAGGTGCCATGATCGAAGATAAATTTGGAATAAATCTCCCATAAAATTGAATTAAACCTAAGAGACTCCTAACTTGTTTCTTCGTTTTAGGAACAGAGATGTTCAGTATTTTGGAAGTATTGTGGTCTCTGTCTTCAAGAGACCATGACCAACACGATGACCCAGGAAAGAGATTTCACCAAAACCAACAAAAGCTTTAGAAGGTTTTGCTGTCAAATTATTCTCACGTAGAGTGGACAGTAAGTCATATAACCCTAAATAGTGATCTTCCCAGGTATCACTGAAGAGACAGATATCATCTAAGTATGCGATGACATCCGAACGATGTGACAGAATTCGACGCATCATGCGAACGAAAGTAGCAGGGGCGTTCATAAGACCGAAAGGCATAACATTCCATTGAAATAGACCCCTAGGTGTAGAAAAAGCAGTAAGAGGTTTGGCATGCTCTGCTAAAGGCACTTGCCAATAACCTTTAGACAAGTCAAGTTTAGTGAAGAATCTAGAATTAGAAAGTCTAATCAGTAGATCTTCTAACAAAGGCATCGGTTCAGCATCGAACTTTGTGACCTGATTCAATTTGCGATAATCAACGCAAATTCGTATGTTCTTATCCTTCTTCCGGACAATAACCATAGAAGAAGAATATGGTGAAGTCGATGGTTCAATTATATTTAATTGAATCATTTCATCCAATTCCTTTTCCACTTGCGACTGAAAGTGTATAGGGATAGGATAAGGCCTAACCCTAATAGGATTACTGTCGGTAAGAATTATGTCATGTTCTATGACATCTGTGTGTCCAGGAATGTCAGTGAGAACATCCTGAAATGTTTGTAACATCGACGAGACTTGTCGATGTTCGTCACCAGAAAGATTTGGAGAAACAGAAACGTTTTTCCAAGATTCCGTGGAATGTAGTGGAACCACTGGAAGGGGAAGATTGACATCAGAGAAAGTAGATTCCTCATCCTGTATGACAGACAGGGATGAGTAATGACCATGAGGTGCAGGAGCATCATCCGTTGCCTGGAAAATAGGCAGCAAATAGTCCGGACGTTCGTGAAATTCCGAAAGCATGTTTATGTGGAAAGTTTTATGCTTTCCATCGATATCGACCACATAGTCGACATCAGAAATCCGAGAGACTATTGCATACGGACCTTTCCATGCAATAAGAAGTCTATTTTCCCTACTGGGGAGTAGGACGAATGCTTTGTCACCTGGACAAAGTTGTCGTAGACATCTATTTTTGTTAGCAAACTGCCTTGCCTTTTCTTTAGCAATTTCTGATGAAGCAGTTGCTAATTTACATGCCTCAATGATCTTTTGCCTCAGAGCAATGACATACTCATATGAGGATTGAGTTTCATCGCTAATATCATCGGCAGTGATGAGATCGTGTAATAAAGACATAGGGCCGCGCGGACGCGCGCCAAAGACAAGTTCGAAGGGAGAAAATCCTGTGTGTTCATTAGGGACTTCTCTATAGGCAAAGAGAGCCGCGGGTAAAACCCTGTCCCAATCTTGAGGATGATCTTCAGTTATCTTACCAAGCAAAGTCTTGAGCGTTCTATTCAGACGCTCAACTAACCCATTAGACATAGGATGGTAGATACTACTGAGAGATCGTTCAATATGTAAGGTAGACATTACCTGTGACATAGTGTCAGATATGAGTTGAGTGCCATGGTCTGACAATATTTCTCTGGGGAACCCCAAGCGAGAAAATATCAACCAAAGAGCATCTGCGATATCTGTAGTAGATATGCTCTTAAGAGGAATAGCCTCTGGCCAACGTGTGCACATATCGACACATGTAAGGATAAACTGATGTCCTCTGGCCGACTTGACCTTAAAAGGGCCAATAATATCTATGGCCATTTTCTGAAACGGCCGAATAGGAATGTCAGCAGCCGGATAGGCGCAGCATGTCGTGGTCCTCTAGATTTGACCTCCTGACATACCTTGCATGATCGGCAGTAAATACGAATGTCCTTATTGACAAAAGGCCAAAAGAAAGCCGCAAGGACTCTCGACTTCGTACGGGCAAAACCCATATGTCCAGCACATTGCGAGTCATGAGCATGTTGTAATATTTGCACTCTCATGCTCTTGGGAACAAGAATTTGCGAATGTGCCGACGTAGTCGAATCTTGTACCATACGTACAAGTACGCCGTTTCTCATTGCAATCCAAGATTTTCTATTTGTATTCTGATTCGGATCACCTTTCTTCGCAAGAATGAAGAATTTTTTTAAAGAAGGATCTTCTTCTTGCAATTTTATGAAAGAGTCACGAGTGATCACTAAGTGACTATCTTGGCTATCAACTTCATTATCACCATTCAGTGAAGTTTCGGGTTTTTGTAGAGCTTGTGCTCTTGTAACCACTGCATTTGTAGCTTGCATGTTATTATCTTCCCAAGCAGCAATCTGCTGTGGGGTACACTCCCTACTCCGTGAATACGACCAATAATAAGGTCCGCAATAGGATTAGGTAAGAGACAAGCATGCACATCTCCTGTAAAGAAAGGAGTGGCAATGCGAATTACAGCAGTAGGATATTTTTCTAGAGTGCCGCCAAATGTGACACATTTAATAACCTTTCCTGTAGCACAAGATGGATCTACAAGCGATTGTCTAACACCAATAGTGGTGCATCCGGAATCGAAAAGTAGTGAGACCGGAGTATCATTAACAAGACCCTTATGTAGGATTAAAGAACCCCTCCCGTCATGCGCAACAGCAGCAGGAAGAGCGGGAAGAGGGTGACCACAACTCAAAGTAGTTATGGTACCCGGTTCGAATAAAGTACTGCATTGGGGGCATTTGTTTGCTCTCTCAAAGTCAAAAGCAGAACCAGTGACGGCGTCAAAGTTTTTACTATCAACAACATGATTACAGGCTCCCTCAGTTTCCTGTTGTACAGCATTAGCCTGCTGATATCTCTTTTTTTTGTGTTGAGATCTACCCCGACTATTATTACCTCTGAAGTTATTATTGTCTCTATTGTAATTGTTATCATGGTTCGAATTCCAGTTTCCACAATTACTATCATGTCCACATTGATGCGAACATCTATGTGTTTGGTTTTGAGGTCTTCGGGAGGAATAACCTCTATTACCATATCCTCTTTTGAAATGCCTATAATTATTAGGGTGATAGTAACGAGCACTATCAGGTTGTCTCCAATTCTTCGAAGAAGAATCACCATGAAATTGATTTCCATGATTTTGAAAGTAATTACCGTTACCCTTTCTATCAAAATTTTGTTGGGATCTACGAGCAAAGTTTTGACCATACGGTGCTGCCGAAGCAACTGGTAAACCTTCTTTCACCTTAGAGTTACTAATGGTTATGTGTGGGTGCGCAGTTACATACTGGCAACAGAAATCTTCCATTTCTTTTATTGTTTTAGGTTTACGTTCATGAAGGAAAGCAAGGAAAGACTCATTGACAGAAGACATGACTTTGTCTCTAAGTATTAAGTCCATAAGTGCTTCATAAGTTTTTTCCGTCTTAGATAGTTCAACCCATCGTGAAAAAGTAATGCGTATTCTTGCAATAAACTCGGAGAATTCAACTCCAGTTTCAGGCAACATGTTTTTAAATTGTAGACGATAGCCGTCTTCGTTAAGCTGATATTTCTTTAACAAAGCGGCCCAGACAACCTCATAATTGTTCTTGTCAGGTTCATCCACCATATTTAATATACTTAGAGCTTTACCTGTCAGTATCCCTGATAACTGATAAACATATTTTGCTTTGTCTATGTTATGAGCTGTACATACTTGTTCAAATCTGTCCAGATAGAACATTATGTCATCACTGGAAGGACTAAATGTTGGTAACTTAATCTTAAAAGTATCATTATTAGCCTTACCAGAAGATGAACCCTTGTTTGAATCATTACCATTACTCATGCTCGTCAATTTCAATTTTTCCAACTCTAAAGCTAAGACCTTTTCTTCATGTTCCATTTTTGCTTTCTCTTTCCTCTCATCAGACTCTCTCTGTAATCTTCTTTCCTCAGCCTGAGCCTCTCTTTGTAGCTTTTTCTCTTCAGCCGAGCCTTGTATCTCTTATTCCAGCCTCTTTCTCACAGTCTTTATTTTCAGCTTCTTTCTCCAGTCTTTTATTCTCAGCTTCTTTTTCAAGTCTTTTATTTTCAGCCTCTTTTTGAAGTCTTTCAGCTTCTAGTTGTAGCTGGAGTTTTCTCTCCTCAGCTTCTGATTCCCTTTTTAGTTTTTCCATTTCCATTTGGAATTTTCTTTCATCTGCCTGCATCTGCAGTCTCAGATTCTCAGAATCTATCTTTTTCTGCTCAGCTTCTGCTTTCTGTCTTTTTTCCTCAGACTTCAGCGCTTTGTTATATATAGCAGTAGCATACTCTTCCAACTTATCATCAGTCTTTCCAAGGGATTTACCCTGTTCAATAAAGTACTCAAGTGTAGACATGTTGTCTAACATATGAGTCCAAAACCTGAAATAATTAACTAATTTATTTCAAACCTAAGTGTAACAAGTATTAATTAAGCACTTGTATATTTACATCACATTATATTATCCCAGTCTCTGTGGGAAAACAAGTCTCCAATCAAAGAACTTGTATATGAAATGTCAATAATTAATTCTTTATCATAAGTGTACTTCTCATTCAATAGTGCATGACACTATTCATCATTCATTTATCATCAGTGTAGTAGTAACAGTGCATTAGCATAGCCCATTAATTAATTACTATAACTGTAAACAATGACTATGTAAACACAAGCAGAATGTAAACATTGAAAATGTAAACAATGTAACAATAACAATGTAAACAATAACAAAGATCAGCAACAATACAAAAACGTTCGCAGAAATCAACTAAAAATAAAGCAGAAATTAAAGAAATATCACAAAAAATGTGACGATATCTGCGATAGAATTAAACAAAATACATGACACCACAGTGTATAAATAAAAATGTTGTATGAAACTAAACTATAGTCAAGAGGAGGCTAACAAAATACAAACAAATCAAAACAAAACTAAAGAATGCGAAATAATAACGAAAACAATATTAACACATGTCATCACAACTAACATAAATAGCAACCGAAGTCGCTTAGCAAATTCCAGTATCGGAAATTTGCACACCCTACAGAAAACGCTCACAATAGACGACCTCTATGCCGTGGTATGATCTAAGGGAGACTCCACCCAACCGAAAACCCGCTGAAATATAAACATATAAATATACCAATAACATATAAACATATAACATATAACAATAGAATGAGATGATACACAGAAGACTCAGTAGAAGTATAAGGGCACAGTTTACATACAAACAGGCCACTTAACTTATAGGCTTCCAATCGTAGAACAGCAGAAAAAACAGATGTCCATCAACGTCCTAAAGAGCGAAGCTCCAACGATGATGCATCTGCACTGCTCAACTGCCACGACGATGATACTAGAGCTTCTGATATACAGGTAGCGTTGTTACGGCACTTGTCCTTCTTAAATATAACAGCCACCAGTTTCACTCGGTACTTGGCCTTCTTAACACAAGAACTTGTAAGAATCGGCACTTGACCTTCTCAAAAAAAAAACGACAGCACTGGAACCTTGACAGCAGCAACTTGCTTGATTTGCGTTAAAGACAACAGCAGTCCGTGTTATCCGGCAATATGCAACAACGCCGCGTACTGTCAAATTCATGTTTCAGTCAAAAAATTGCAATTTTGACATTTACCGGGCAACGCCGAGTACTTTGAAAATTTTGAAGATGTTGACTGTCTTGAAGAATGTTGATTTCTTGAAGGATGCTGATGAATTCTTGTTGAAAATGAAGTGGGTAAGGGACCCCGTGTATGCTGGTACCAGATCAAACCAGCTTATGGCCACCAAATGATGAGATGTGGTGGGCTTATCGAATGCCTTTGGACTGGCCACCAAATGATGAGATGTGGTGGGCTTATCGAATGCCTTTGGACTGGCCACCAAATGATGCGTGCACCATGGGTTGAGTGATGGTGCCCGTGGTCTGGTTTTGTGAAGTGTGCAGATGATGTTCAGTCAAACAATGATCATACAAAAACAGGGCAATCCACACAAGGACGTCAGTTAACTCACGACGTATAAAGTCAATGATGCTTGTAACAGCTAGCGACGTTTTTCTGTATCATTTATTGTGGACGCCACAGTGACAAAATGTATACGCGAATATGTAGGTACATCAGACAGTCATTATCACAGCAACATATTCAGTACAGCAATGGACGGTAGACAGCATCATAATAAAGATGATTCACAGGCATGTCAATACATTATAAGGCTGTAATGTAGTCGGGAAAATTCTCCATCCCTTTCTATCTTAGCCAGGAGATAACCAGATGTATGAGATCAGTTCACTCTCCTTAATCTGACTTCAGCAAGACCGACACGTCTTCTGAAGTATAAATAATGTCCTCCAAAACATCCTCTAGATAACAAAAGGTTTCAAACCTAGTTCATGTAGCGAAGTAGCAAGTAATAGTCCTTGGGACATGCATCAACCCGATGCGGTACAATGTAGCAATATGTGAGCTGAGAAAACATCTCGTGATGACGACTTTCAAAGACAGGCTATGAATCAAATGTCACTCACGAACATATATCGATAAAGTTAATGTAAATGTAATTTACCTTGCCTTCAGGAAATAACCACAGAAATAATACGCCTCCCGGCGTGTGGAAATACACTAGAGGTATCATCTCGAATAAACGAAATATCCATTAAGAGGACTTCACATTCCTGACAGAACAAAAAATAGCCGAGACCCTCTCACTGAGGCGTCTTGCTAGCTCTGCAAATCTGCGCTCACTGACTGGTGGGCGGAAATCGATCGACAAAGACCCAAGACTTAGGCATGCGCAGTCCAGCGCAAACCGACCACAGTTCAGACAACTTAAGACGCAAGGACCTTTACTAAGAACCAGCTTAAGAATGATTACCTTATAAGGATGACCCAACTGGTTGCCAACCGTTTTTTTTAAAAAGCGGCCTAGCCAGACCATACATGGACATGATTCAAGAACGCCTAACAAACTTAACTGCGTTCGATACCAACGCGAGGAGACAACTGCTTACAATGAAAAGTGAATATAAATTTCAAGCAATTGTTTCCCTTTCATTACAAAATATATATTGTACATAAAACGATGTTGCGAGAATTTCACCCGCAAAACTTTGAAAGGAACACCAGGAAAATAAACAGCTGAGGGCTGTCACCTCAGTGGCTCATTCCCATAGTCAGTTATGACTGAAGGGGCTATTATTATTATTGGTAAACATGAATCATTTTGGTCAATGTTGCTCCAGCACAGGTGTCTAAACAGACCAAAACTTTGAGCATTGCTTCAAAGTCTTGAGAGTTAAAATCTTGTCTAACAGTGATTTACTTGTGTCTCTGTACAGTGAGAGTGAGTCAGGACTGAGCTGTCATTTTCATTGTGGTGTTTTTTGTTTTGTTTTAATTCAGGAGATAATTTGACTGTGTTCACTGCAATGTGAAAGATGTGGTGACAGGAGGAAGATGTGGGTCACATAAATATTGACAAAAAAAGAAGGAAAAAAATGACACATCTGAGTAATGTGCCATTTTATGGTTAATGCACCTGGTTTAGGCCCTATCATTTCACAATGATTATTGCTTGGCGCGAATGGTATTCAGGTGTTCAAGTAAAAATTTGCAGTATATCTTAATGGTCTTAAAATGAACCTGTCACATGCTCATTCGTTGCTTTCAGCTTGAAAGAAATATGGAAGCTAATGCCACAGGTCTATTTACAGAAATAAAGCAGGAAACAGACTTTAAGGTATGTAAAATGTTTATAAAGTAGCTTTAATGATATTGTTGTGTTTAAGGATTTTCAGAGAAGTAATATTTGTGTTGCAACATGTTGGATATGTAAATATATTATTTTGGTCAGTTTCAAGTGAGCTTTTTCAGAATTTATAGTGGTCTATACGGTTGCTTCTTGTCTTTACCTTCTCAGAGCATTCATTCTATGGCACATTGGACAGTGTGTTAGTCTCTTGAATTTTTCAGCTTGTAGCTGAGCCCTGCTTTTTCTTCGATCTTTCCTTGGCTGGGGGCTGTAATCTTTTTGAGTTTTTTTTATAGGTGTTGTCTTCATGCCGCCGTTATAATTCTCATTGCTTGATTTTGGAGTCTGCTGATTTTATCAAAGTTTGACTTAATTGCTGTTGCCCATGCTGCAGTGCCATACTCTAGGAATGGTCTCACACACCTAGTGTATAACGTCTTTAGCACTATCTCATCTGCACTCCAAGTTGTTTCAGCAAGTGTTTTTCATAATTGCCATTCTTTGCCTTGCTCTCATTCAGTTTCTGTCAACTTGTTTTTTCTAAGTCAGACGGCAATCAAAAGTAATGCCTAGGTAGTTTGGATTTTCATTTAAATGTAGATTTTCTCCGTTTGGAGCTCTGGGGTTTATTAGAGAGGGAAAATACTGTGTATTTGTTTTCAATTCATTTATCTTCATGAGCCATGTTTTGTCCCACTCTTCTAGAGTGCTCATTGCATCTGAATGTTTGCAGTAGTGATATACTCTTCAGAGATCCACAAGGCAAAGTCATCTGTAAAGGATGCATTGTGAGGTTTTTTTGGGAGAATATTTTCTCTTATGTCATTTATGTATGAAAGGAACATTATAGGTGACAGGAACGAACCCCCCCCCCCCCCAATCCCATGGGGGGCCCCCTGCTCTAATATAAACTTTTTATTAGTCTTTCCTTGTAGCTGTACTCTGGCAGTTCTATTCTGAAGGTAGTGGCCAATCCATTTGTACATTCGCCAACACACACCACTTCTGCTCAGCTTGACTTTCAAACCCTCTTTCCACACTTTATCAAAAGCTTTTTCTAAATCTACCCAAATCATTAGCGTGTGTTTTTTTTTTCTAGGAAGGCATCCTTGATTTCCTGAGCTATATATGTGAATTCATCGTCATTGGATGTAAATATAACACTCCAGACTTAAGGGTCTTTTATGTTTGGACATGCGCCCTAATATAATCGACTAGGTTGAACGGGACGCGCCTCGCCAAAACGAGGCAAAACTTTATTTTTAAAAAAAATTGGATCTGTGTTGTCTGAATCCTGCTCGTTGAGGGGTTAATAAGTTTTCGCTTTCCAGGTGCCACGTCAGTCTGGTATTAATCATGCACTCTATCAGTTTTCCCACACAACTTAGTAGGCTGAGATGTCTGTAACCATTTGGTTCTTTTTTCAATGTGATTTGCACTAGCGAAGTGTTCTTATAAATGCATTTGCAGCTTTTTTGCCTGTGAGCATATTGTCACCTTGTTTGAGTGCAATTTGTTTGAATGAGATCCTTCATTGTTCAAGACTAACCAGTTTCCATAGCTTATTGCCATCTTTATCTAAGTTTATATATATTTTTTTTCCCCAGCAGTCTGTTTTGTTTTATTTAATGTCTTTTGCTATTGTGTAGTGTTGGCTATGAGTAAGATGTTTGCTTCAGTTGTTTGTTCTCTTTCTGCTGTTTCTGACCTCTGTTACTTCATCTTCCAGCCTTTGAAGTTCTTTAGTCCAGTAAGGTTTGTAATCTTTTCTTGCCCCTCTGGGAATGGATTCAGTGGCTGCTTGAAGTATGGCTTTGTATAGGCTTTCGATCATCAAGTCTTTATTGCTGTGCTGTTTGTTAATGGTTTCAAAACCTATCTGTCAACATTGTAACCTTGTCCCTTTCAGCTCATTCATAGTTCCATTGAGGAAGTAGTTTTACTTCCTGCGGAACAAATTCCATATTTATGTCTAACTTTATTGGTTTATGGTCACTATCTGCTAGCTGATCAAGCACATGTCTTGTCATTTTTGTGTGTGATGTCCCTTGTGGAAAAGGCTAGATCTGGAGTGGAAATAGTGTGCAATCTTCTGGAGTAAAAACTGGGGTTGTCATGGTGACTGTTGATTAGGTGAAGATTTGTATCTATCTCCCAGTCCTCCCTTTAATCCTTCTATTATTCGCAGGCATCAGTTTATGAAAGTCTAGTTTTTTGGTTGTTTTTGTTGCTCCTCGTGTTTCAGAGCCGTATAGAGGACTGACTTGACATTTGAGTTGAAGATTCTTTCTTTTATGTTGGACTTTATTTCTCTTGATCTCCATATATTTGACAGTGCAGGGAAAGCTCCTCTTGCTTTCTGTATTGTTATTTTGATATCATTGTCTATCCCTCAAACTTTGTCTATTGCTGCCAAGATATGTGTATGATTCTTCATCTTGCGGTGGTGTTTGTTTTTTTCAGTTCCACTTTGTTATCATTTCCTGCATTTATTCTCATTATCTTTCTTTTTTTTTTTTATTTCCTGTGTATTTTCAGACCCACTTGCTGTGACCTCTGATTGAGTATTTTCATTTTCCCTTGCATCTGATTATGGTTATGGAACATCTTTCAGTAGAGGCAAAATTGATTATGGAAGCATAGTATATGACTCTGTAGCACATAGTCACAATATTAAATTAGATAGAATTCAGCACCAAGCATTATGTACAATTGCAGGAGCAATCAGATCAACATCGAGGGGTGCTCTGGAGGTGGCCTTAGGAATCCTCCCTTTAGAACTTCGGAGACAGGAATTAAGACTAAATTACATGACCAAAATTAGGTTGGACAAGATTCATCCCGCTTTTCCAGCATTTCCTAGATATCAATTCACAACTCAGAATAGGTTTATGAATGCAGTAGATACCTGACAGGTTTGAAATTCATGGATGAACTAGTACAATTGGATAACCTAAATGCATCAGTAAATAATAATAGTATTTACAAACCGATTGTACCATCCTGGGAACTAAAAATACCAGATACAGACTACTACTTGGCAGACATAATTAATAAAACAACTGATATGGCAACTATCAAATACAAAGCCTGGAAATATATTCAACAAATATCAAAGGAAAGTATTACAGTATACACAGATGGATCTAAGGGAAAAGATAACAAATTTGGGGAAAGGAATTTACATTACCATGTTGCAAATGGTGAAAGGAAATAGTATAACTGATACTACATTTATTTTCACAGCAGAGATGGTTGCAATTCTGAAAACTCTGGAAATATTCGTTAACAACCCTCCTCATAAATTAACAATATAAACAGACTCACTTTCAGCTTTTCAAGCTATAAGAAACTTATGAAAATGCAGTAGACCTGATATAGCTGAAGAAACATTACAGACAAATACTTACCTGTGCTCCAGAGGATGTTCTGTATTATAGCTTGGATACCTTCATATGTAAACACCAAGAAGACCAAAGTATTGACAACAGACAAAGTAAAGACCAAACCAGAAATTGAAATTGATAACGAAGAACTGGAAAGTGTCAATGAATTCGAATACTTAGGATCAATCATTAACAGCTCTGGCGACTGTGCAGTAGAAATTAAAAGAAGACTTGCAATTGCTTCACATAAACTAATACAGATGAAAAACCTATGGCAAGGCACAAGCAAAGAAACAAAGTTACAACTGATCAGAGCATGTATATTCCCAGTAGCAACATACGGCTGCGAGACTTGGACACTCAATAAAACAATTGCAAAAAAGATTACATCATTCGAAATGAAATGCTACAGAAGGATGTTGAGAATACCCTGGACAGAAAAAAAGACCAACAGAGAAGTACTGCACTCACTAAACGTACAGGAACATTGGCTCCTAAATACCATCGCAATAAGGAAGCTGAAATTTTTCGGTCATATAAAAAGACATAATAGTGTGGAAAAAACAGTGATGGAAGGCATGGTCCCTGGAAAAAGGGGAAGGGGTCGACCTAGACGACGGTGGACCCAGGACATCACAGAGAGTCTGAACTTGTCTTTGGCTGATGCAGGCCGACTTGCCCAGAATCGTGATGCGTTCAGAGCAGCTGTAATGGAGACAACGTTCTGGAAAGAATACGTCACATGATGATGATGACCTTCATATGTCGGCATAGAAGGAAATGAAAAGGCAGGTAAAGAAGTTAAGAAAAATAGAAATAATAGAAACCAAATAAATGTAGGGATGAGTAAACAGAGATCAAAAGCTTAATTAAAAGAATAATAACTGATGAATGGACAGAGTGGGATGGAAGCCTGAAGGTCAGACATGCATATAAATTGTTCAAGACTTCCTTGCAATAAGAAGCTTCTTAGACTGCATCTAGGAATAGGATATTTTAGAACAGAAGAACCTTAGTGTGCAGAATGTCTAGAGACAAATAATATAGAGCATTTCCTGCTAAAATGCAGGAAGTATGAATAACAGAGAAAACCAATACAGTAGAACTCCATTTATCCGAACCCCAATTATCCGAACATCCAATTATCCGAACACTTTTTCGAGAAAAAAAAATCAGGCGCCACCAGTCATGTTAGACTTTATTTTTGAATCTTTTGATGCTGCAAGCTTCAAATGTGTGCGAACAATTTGTAGAGGATGGAATGGGCTAATGGTCGGTCGCTTACGTACAGGAAGTCAGTTAGATCATAAAGTCAGTTAATATCTGGTTTACCAATCTAGTGTACGTGTGCGTTCTAGGCAGAACACTGGCTAAACAGACAGTTCAACTTAAAATAATTGTGTCTGCTACTACAGCAGAATACTTTTGGTGTGCAAGTATTTCTCTGTGCGATATGGCATCTTCCAGAAGGCCTAAAGCATATAAAAGGAACCGCAATGTTTTGTCAATTGAAACGAAAACAGAAATTATCAAGAGCCTAGGAAAAGGTGAAACTGTGTCTTCACTTGCGAGGATTTTCAATGTTGGGAAAGCTACCGTCTTTGACATCAAAAGTAACAAGGATAAAATTATGAGTTTTGCATCGAAATTGGATAGTGAAAATGGGTCGAAGAAACGTAAACCATGAGACATGCGAAAGATTTGAAATTGGAAGAGGCTTTATATATATGGTTTGTGCAAAGAAGAAGCAAAGGGGAAACTATCTCTGGTTCTCTATTGTGTGAAAAGGCACTTCAGTTCAACAATCAACTTGACTGTCCTCCTGACTTTAAGGCTAGCCAGGGATGGTTAAGAAACTTTAAATCTCGTCATGGCATACGAGAATTGGAGATCCAAGGGGAATCCTTATCTAGCGATGCAACTGCCGCTGAAAATTTTAAAGAAACATTCTTGGCTTTTTTGGAAAAAGAAGGTTATTCACTCGATGTGTATAATGCCAATGAGACTGGCTTATGCTGGAAATCATTGCCTCAAAAATCACTTGCATCTCAGCGCGAAGCAGCTTCCCCTGTGTTTAAAAAGTGCAAAGAGAGAGTAACAATTTTGGTAGCCGCGAATGCCAGTGGAAGTCATCGTTTACCGGTGCTAATGATCGGTAAAGCCAAAAACCCACGTTGTTTTAGAATGTGACATGTCTCCCATTGTGCTACAAAGCACAGAAGAGTGCTTGGATGAATAGTGAAATATTTCTTGATTGGTATACAAATCAGTTCATCCCAAATGTGAAGAGGTTGAGAGAACAAGAAAAGAAAACTGGAAAAGTAATTCTTCTACTGGACAATGCACCATCTCATCCAGAGACGGATACATTGAATGCAGTTGATGCACATTTTAAAGTAATTTTTTCTGCCTCCCAATGTAACAGCACTGATTCAACCAATGGATCAGGGTGTTATAGCAAAGCTTAAAAAGATGTACAAGAATGAAGTCATGCGTCGTTTATTGTTGGCTGAAGATGAAGAAAGTGTGGTGGCGTTTTCCAAAAAGCTTAATCTCAAAGACTGCTGATATATGTTAGCTGATGCTTGGACCACCCTGTCACAAGATAATCTCAACAAGGCTTGGAATAGATTGCTTGGGAAAAAAGGAGGAAATGAAACTACTGTAGTGGACACAAATGATGATGATTGTATAAATGAAGTTGTGGAACTGTTTCAAGCAATGCCCGGATTTTCGGCCTGTGACAAAGATGATGCACACATGTGGCTAGAAGATGATAATGATTCTGGTTTTCAGTTTTTGAATGACGAAGAAATTTTGTCTTTTGTGCAAGAAGAAAACCAAATACATGTAGTGACCGATGATGAAGACACCTCAGAAGTACATGATGTACTTGTAGATTATGAAGAAAACCCAAAAACGTCGACCAAGTCCTGAAGAGACCTTTATAGCACTAGAAACAGCGATGGCTTGGTACGAGCAAGAAGATGACAGCTGTCCTACACAGCTTCTGCTGTTGAAGAGAATGCGGGACTTAGCAGCCAAAAGGAGACTATCCAGTTTGGTGCAAAAGAGGATTCCTCATTATTTTAAATAGTGGGCTACATCTGTGCAAGTACATATATACGTAAGTTGTGCCTGGTTTTGAATCGTTTGTAATGTTATTTTGAAAATATTTCTCTTTCTTAAAAAAAATAATTAATACAAGTAGTACATGCACTGCAGTGTAATGAAAGATTTTGGTGATACAGTGATCTAATACAGTGTGGGTATTATTATTACAGTACAAGTAAATATGTTTTATAGTGTAATTTCCTTGTGATGGTTAATTATTTTTAGAAATATGTGTACATGTACTCGATACATTATGCAATCCAATTATCCGAACATTTGATTATCCGAACGATGCTCGGTCCCATGGGGTTCGGATAAATGGAGTTCTACTGTATTAGATTATTTGCAGGCATGCAATTCATCTATAAATGTGACACAGGTGTTGAGAATATATAGATCTAGATAGTTGCACAATATAGTAAAACAGTATATAACAAGAACTAAATTAATATATAAAGATTGTCACAGCGATATTTCAGATTGGTGACATTGTGGTTTTGGCCACACTGAGATAACTTTACCATCTAAGTCATGTGACCAGGCAGAAACCCGGAGAAATCTAAGGTGCGAAAGGGCATTCGTCTTCTAGTCAGTGTTCCGTGTAGATGGACATCTTGTTCCCTTCGCCAGCCAGTTGCTGTGCGGTTCATCATATAGATTACTAGCCAGAGATTGCCATATCTAGATCGGTTGGAGAATTCTGTGTAATCATGGATGAGTGTAGTGTCCAGTGGAGATTATCTTCAGGCCGCATATGATGAGTTATTCATGATTCGAGTATTTCTTAGTCATAGTTTTGGATCGCTAAGATGAGCGATAGTCATTACAGTGTTCGTACAGGGCCATCATACTGACATGTATGAGGCCATCAGATTAAGTAATTCAGGCAAGTTTTTCTGGCATTTATATTTATATATTTCATACGTGTTGTTGGCCGTGTGAGGCTTCATTGTGTGTGCTTATAGTAATAAAAGGGAAGTACCTGCAGAAGGTGTTAATTTCTTATGTCAGCCAGTATGTTGTGGTCGTACATTTAGAATGATGAGCCTTATTTATCATTAGTATTTACGTGTAGTGTTGGGCAGAGAAACCTAACCTTTGAGGTGAAGACAGGAGTACGATAGGGATGCCCCTTATCAGCCACTCTATTTTTAACAGTCATAGACTGGGTGATGCGCCAGACAACAGAGGGCAGTCCAAGAGGAATAAGATGGACTACATTTTCTACATTGGAAGATCTGGAATGTGCAGATGACATTGCACTACTAGCACATTCACATCAACACATCCAGGAAAAAACGGATAGACTTAATAAGTTTAGCCAGCAGGTGGGCTTGAACATCAATTTAAAGAAGTCTGAGGTCATGACGCTCAATGTGAGCAACCCTGAGCCCATATCAGTAAGGAATCAGCAACTGGTACAGACAGACACCTTCACATACCTAGGATGCATAGTAACACCAGATGGCGGGGCAGGCAAAGACATTAACATCAGAATGAATAAGGCAAGAACAGCCTTTTTTAGCATAAACAACATCTGGAAGTCCTCTCAGTACAGCACAAGCACAAAATTAAGATTATATCAGAGCTGTGTGCTTTCTGTGCTTCTCTATGGTGTGGAATGCTGGAGAGTTACAGAGAAGGAAATGTCAAAATTATCCTCTTTTCACACAACATGCCTAAAGAAAATTCACCAAATCTTTTGGCCGAATACCATCACCAACCAAGATCTGCTTACTCGGAGCAAGCAAGAGGACATGCACACCATCATAGCTGGCAGACACTGGAGCTGGGTTGGCCATGTCCTCAGAAGAGACCCCGATGCCATCACAAGAACAGCTATGCTTTGGACCCCGGAAGGAAAATGAAAGAGAGGCTGACCAAAAACAACCTGGCGGAGGACTGGAGGCTGAGATGCAAAGAATGAACCAGAGTTGGGGCACTGTATGAAGGATGGCCACCGACCGAGCAAAGTGGAATCAGTTTGTTGTTGCCCTACAAGACGCCACTAGGTGTGATGGCCACTGACTGCTTTGACGGTCGGCGGCTAAGGATCAAAGAAGAAGAATTGGTGTGATTGCAAATCCACAGCATATCTTGCTCTGACAAAGATCGATTATGGTTTGAGGTTATGGGGGTATTCTGATAGAATAATTGTGTAGGTGATGGCATATGATTGTTGAATTTGTTGTAATATCGGACATCTCCAGGCTTTCTCACCCCCTTCCACCTTGTTGACAGCAGGGCAGTTGTGAGAGACTTTACTTTGTTTGTTTGTTTTTTTCTTGTTTGTATTAGCTTGTTTTTTTTACTTTTTATTATTTGTTTCTTGAAAAGGAGGTATCGCACAAATTGATTCGCACAATTTTGGGTTTGATTTACTATAAGTGGACTGAGTGATAGCAGAAGAAGATAATATATTTGGATATCAGTAATCTGATTTTAGTCTTGAATTTATCACAATATATGTCCTAATTATAAACCATTGAGGGTTGAATGGGATACTTAGAAAAAATCAGCAAAATCTAGATCATCCAGCTGTTTAGTCGGATTCCACTGGATTCCACTTCTGTTGTGTTGTTGGTGTTTTCATAACCCAATCTAGTAAATAAATGGAGACAACAGTCATCTCTGTCACACTCCTTTTCTTATCCCAAAAGGTTCTGTAAGTTGTTTTTCCTGAAGAACTCTGCATGTCATGTCTTCATAAGTTTCCTTTATTCAATTAATAATCTTCATGGAAATTCCATAATGCGTCATCAGTTTCCAAATGGATTTTCTGTCTACATTATCAAATGCCTTTTTATAGTCCACGTCGAATTCTAGACTTCATTCATTCATAACCCTCCACTCCCAAAGGAGCATATGCCTTCAACAAACACATGCCAAGTCCTCTTGTCATGTGCCATCATCTTTCCATGTTCTCCTTATCATTTTCACCTCTGTTTCCAGCTCTCTTCTCCATGTGCTTCTTGGTCTACCTCTGCCTCTCTTGCCCTGGGGGTTCCAGAACAAGGACTGCCTTGTAATGCTATCAACAGGTTTCCTCAGTGTGTGTCCTATCCATCGCCATCGTCTTCTTCTCATCTCTTGTTCCACTGGCACTTGCCTAGTTCTTGTCATCAGTTCGGGGCAAAGTCTTTTACAGACAGGGGGTATGATGTGCTGGTGTTGTGGGTAGTGGGTTTCCCCCCTTGCTTCACCCTAGGCCTAGTGAATTCTTGTTCATGAAAGGAGCGACCATTGCGGTGTTAGTCTCTTGGCCTAGCAAAACCTCTCATACCCCAAGATCGTTGTGCGTGGTGAAGAGCCACACCCTCCTCGAGGTAGTCCTGGTAACTGAGGGTGCGAATCCTCAGGCTAAACACAACGGATCTAGAGGAACAAACCGCGATAATAAAACCGGTGCACTACACCGTACACGCCCTCTGTGGGTGGGAAGGAGCCAGATGGATACTGAACAGGTCTTGGGAGTGGGAACGAGTGTGGACTGCTCCCTGAAGATCGGAACCCATCGTACAGGCACAGAGACTCAGGACTTGACGATCCTATTGCCTTCAACTCTTGGTCGCATGCCTAGAGCCTCGGAGAACTCGGCGTAACCAGCAGGCAATTTGGTGGCGGGGAAAGAGCACTGTGAGCCCTACCTTGGCTACGTATCACAGGGAGACGCAGAAACACCCCCTTTATCTCCTCCAGAGCTGGCACAGTACACTTCTGGCTTCTACCCGGGGCGGTAGGAAATCCACATCAAACCTGGCAGAGCAAGTCCTCCATCAGATGCGGCCGATGCTGGGCCCACTGGCGCTTGGACACGTCCCGATCCCCATCGAGACTTGCCCAAGGAGCCCACCCCAGCTCAAAAAAGCAGAGAAAGCCACTCTCCAAACCTCCGATGTCTTGCGGGCAGTGTTAGGATGTGCAAGAACATGGACAGGAAGACTCCACAACTTCCCCACTGAAGACACGCCCACGGCGACCGTTGCCTCAATTGGCTGTGTGTGGTGTACCCGGAAACGGGGCCTCCCAGTACTGAGGCACAGTTAAGTCCCCGATGTCACTTATCGGTGCAGAGTTGAGAGAGATGGCTGAGCATCACAATCCCCCTGTGTTGCAGCATGATGAGAACCCAACATTGCACACTGAGCTTGGGGGGATCACTTGGGCACCAGACTTAATACTGGCTCTTGACTGGATGGCCGCATGCAGGAGATTTCTACAATGAAGGGTTGGCAGGTGGTGGGTATCTGGAAGTGGCTCTGTGCAGGACGTGAGGATTCCTTGGGAGAGCCCAGAACCAGAGCACAGCATTGTGCAAGCTCTGCATAGTTGGAGAGCCCCCTGAATGACGGGGTATGCACAGTGTGCTACCCCACCTATCCCCAACTGCTAACTTAGAACCAGAAGTGGGGTCCTCTGTATGCGTGCCAGGCCAGGATAAAATGCCTGGGAAAGAGACTGGAGCTCAGAACTCCCTAACTCAAAGTTGCAGGATGGCAGAAAAGCCATGGGAAAGACAGGGCTATTTTGAAGATAACGCAACCATATTTTCACCATACGAGCTCGGACGCCGCCTCGGTAAACAAGGTCCGCGCAGAGCAGTGACACCCCCCCAGGCTGCTTGCGAATAGTCTACTACTGGGAACATAAACAGATTAGGGATGAGCCCACTCTCCCGTTGAACAGGTGCTAAAGTCATAGATACTGGGCCAGAAGGCGCACCGGAAACCACAGTATCACGCAACTCGCTTTTTTTTTTCCTATGGAGAGTACACCGTCAAATAAATCTCGTACTGGTGCTCGCCCTGTGGAGCTCCACCAGGCAGGTGCAGTGCCGGGCTCTGAGCCTCGATAGAGCCCACCCTCAGCTACTGGAGGACCCTCTAGACCATCTTGTGGAGTCAGCAGAACTACTGACCAAAACAAAACAGAAAAAGAGAAACCCAGAGTGCCACTTGTCATGATGCACTGGAATGCAGAGGGAGTGAACAGCAAGCAGGCTGGATACAGCAAAAAGACAGAGCTGGAAAACATCTTGTATGAGAAGCAGTCAGTGTTTGCTGTATCCAAGAGACTCACTTGAAAGCAGATCAAACCTTTAAAATAAGGGGATATCAATGCTTCAGATCCGACAGAAAAGATAGACGAAAAGGAGGAGTACTTACTCTTGTAAGTGTGACAGGGGCGCTAGGGGTACCTCACACCCAAGACCCGTGCACTAAGAAAATTTATAAAGGATCGTTTGACAGGGGTTGCAATTATTGGTTGCTTGCAACCCTCTCATTCTGAAGCATGTCGTATGTGACGACTCGTGCGCCTGGCCACAAGCGTGTCGTATATGACCCCTGACGAGACTGGGAATCTCATCACATGAAACACATCGTTACCGAAACAAATCACTGCCATAGCATATAAATGCTTCATGGCGGCTTGTGATAGACACCAGTCACATTGGTGTTCCCATGCTCCACCGGGAGCAACCAGAGAAACACATGTCTCAACAAAGGAGTGGCCTCGCGCTCTCCAGAAATCTAAATACATATTCTCACCTCACAGTAACCCATTAAATATACAGTAGAATTATCAATAAACGTGAAATACACTAAATTACTCTTACATAAAGAATACAATATAATTATTCTCGACTTAAGCCAAACTGGGACTAAATACACAACGTGCCGCTCGGCATAACATATTATAGGTTTACCACGCGGAGCGTGTTTAATCAGACTCGCTATCACCGCCTTTTATCACCACGAGGTTGCTATCTTGCGATTGTTAATCTTATCTAAATTTCGCAGTGAAATAGCCTCACACTATGTCTGCCTTTCTGAAGAATGAAATAATCGCTCTTAAACTTTCACATCTATCTATCTATCTATTTATTCCATTAAACATTAAAATAGCCACATCGATATAATTTCAGAATCCTAGAAAACCAATGCTAATTTAAATTAACTCACGTGCTCAAGGCATTTACAGCTTGGCTCTTGTGTGTCTTCTTCGTCTGTTCTCACTGGGCGGCTCTCTCAAACATAGACCGGTTTCGCTGCTTGCTACCCCTTTTTATAAGCCCTGGCCTAACCACTCAATTTACTGCGCGCTACGCGTCTTAATCTGCACCACACAGATAACACCTGCGATTATTGCTCCAGAATGCATGAAAACACAGATTTATACAACTAGAGCAAAAACACAGCTAATTCGTAGGCTTATTATGGCCTTGTAATAAATCTGCTTGAAGATAACGTGACCAAAAGGCACTAAACCACATAGACAACATGACTGCCCAGATGGGGCCAGCGCCGAGAACGACAGACCTCAAGATGGCGCTGTCACATATTCCCCGCCTGATTTTGTTGTCGTCCCGACAACTGCACTAAATCAGGCGCTTCAGTCGTATTCTCCAAATCTGGAGGATCACCTTTTCCTTCACTTCGTCTCAGGTCATTGCTGGTTACTCTAATGCTCGGACTCGCTCTGTCCATTCGTTGGATGATATATGGACCCCCTGTCATTGTGGGAGCACGAACTACAATGTACTCGTCTTCTGACCACATATCACGAATCTCGGATCTCTCAGCGTCGTGCATTCTCTTCTTCACCAATTCTCCGACCTGTAGTGGAGTAGAACACGACAGCTTGTCACATCTCTCTTTCCGGACTGCTGCAAAACTCTGCAACGGTGGCTCTGCTCTTACGTGCGCCCCTCGTAGCCTGGAAACGTGTCCTTCAACGAGTTTTAGATGAGTCTCCTCCTCTAAATGTCGACCACTTTTCCCGGCGCCCTTATGGTGACAGTTGCCACGGCCATCTCTTGGCTTGCACTGTGACGGCAATGTAGATGTGTTGGTACGCTTAGAGAGGGCGCTCTTTGATGGGCAAACCGATATCAAATGGTCCGGGGACCTACAATGGAAACATCGCTTAGGAAGCGGGCCCTGGGGACACTTGGCTGCCATGTGGTTCGAAAGGTCTCCACAGTTGAAGCATCTTATTTTCCTAGGCTTCCTTGGTGCCCTGGGTCGCCTCCTGCTACCCTTACATCCCTGGCCGCCTTTGACTTTCTTCCCTGCAATAAGCACCTCACACTCCGGTCGACCACCAACCCTCTTTATCTTTGAGCCATTCTGCTCCCCTTCTGTAACCTGACTCCCAGCCGCAGAGGGGTCTAGTTTAATGCTTTGTGGACATCGATTCTGTACGTGGCCTAGTTCTCTGCATCTAAAACAACGAACTGTCCTGGTACGTCTCCCCTGCTCCTGAGACATCGCATCAATTTTAGCCTCTAATTGAGCCACCTGTGCTCTCAGCCGCTCTACTTCTGCGTTTAATGCATGCGTATCTGACACAGTCTCTGTTCTTGCCACTTCAACACTGGCAACACCAGCCCCCGAAGCTGCTTCGACACTGGCAACACCAGCCCCAGAAGTGGGCTCAGTCTCCAAAAACCGTAGGGCATAGTCCCTCACCGACGTGAACGATGCTGTTGGCTCCTTGATGATCATTTCCTTTGCAAGCTTTCTTAGTAGGTCATCTCTCAGACAAGCAGCAAACTGGTCACGAAGAAAGGATGGCGCCAAAGGGAGTGACGTTGTTCTGCCTTTGTGCCCTTACAGCACTTTCAAACACCTCGTGAATGCGATGGAGAATTCCCAAAGAGACTCCCTTGCACCTTGCCGGGTAGAGTAGAACGCGGCCATTACTTCTGGGATGCTCCGACGCTCCCCATACACCCTAAGAATGGAATGTAGCATTGCTTCTGGGTCATCGTCATCAGCCTGAATCCTCAGCTCCCTGCGGACACTTGGGTCACACTGTCAAGAATAACATCTGCCTGGTCCTCTTTACTCATCATCCCTACTCTCCAGGCAGCTCTCACCTCTCTGACATATTCCTCGGCCGTAGGACCCGTGCGCTCCCCAAAGCACCGCACCCTCTTGTGAGTAGGTACCACGATGTACTGCACTCGTTCTGGTTGACGATTTAGCCCTACTACAGGGTCATCCACCTCAGCCACATCTTCGTTATCAGTTCTACTAGCAGCGCGTGTGTTGCGTGCCGCCATCTTGTTGCTAGTAGAGTTGACTAGAAATCTTGACAAACTGGATGATCCCGTCCCTCGCCTTGCACTGAACTGGGTGTTCTACTGTTTCGGCTGTTGCTGCTCTGATTGCTGAAGAGTTGCTTCACTGCGTGCTGTCTGTCAATCCTGCCGACGACGCCACTTGTGACAGGGGCGCTAGGGGTACCTCACACCCCAAGACCCGTGCACTAAGAAAATTTATAAAGGATCGTTTGACAGGGGTTGCAATTATTGGTTGCTTGCAACCCTCTCAGCAGCAGACTTAACAATTCAAGCAACCCAAAGCCTTATGCAGATCAACATTTAATTCTACCGAACACCAAACAAACAATCCAACAAACAATCCCACAAACACCCAGTCAGTGTTCATAGACTGTCTGAAAAATAATAAATAAAACAACGTCTAAGTGAACATCAATAGCATGGATAATAACACTTACCATACAGAAAACATGCGCCCACCTGACATCATCAACTATCTCACACACTCATGCGTGTCGCCCAATGCGACTAGTATGGTGTTGTGCATGAGGCTGGCAATCGCACCGGGTAACATAGGTTGCTACCGAAACCACTACTGCAAAAGCATCTGAATGCTCCATGCTGAGGTAAACCACACCAGTGGCCCCATGCTCCCTCAGGAGCGGAGAAGAGAAATATACATCTGGTACGCCCACGTGCTCTCACAAACCATTGTTCACACAACAATAATAATCAACTGGACCTAAAATAATATTCTTCAATACATGTACAACAAATAATCTCAATAATGAGAATTAACCACCACCTCACAACTGGTCTATCTCAATATCCGTTACTGCATTCTGAAGCATGTCGTATGTGACGACTCGTGCGCCTGGCCACAAGCGTATCGTATATGACCCCTGACGAGACTGGGAATCTCATCACATGAAACACATCGTTACCGAAACAAATCACTGCCATAGCATATAAATGCTTCATGGCGGCTTGTGATAGACACCAGCCACATTGGTGTTTCCATGCTCCGCCGGGAGCAACCAGAGAAACACATGTCTCAACAAAGGAGTGGCCTCGCGCTCTCCAGAAATCTAAATACATATTCTCACCTCACAGTAACCCATTAAATATACAGTAGAATTATCAATAAACGTGAAATACACTAAATTACTCTTACATAAAGAATACAATATAATTATTCTCGACTTAAGCCAAACTGGGACTAAATACACAACGTGCCGCTCGGCATAACATATTATAGGTTTACCACGCGGAGCGTGTTTAATCAGACTCGCTATCACCGCCTTTTATCACCACGAGGTTGCTATCTTGCGATTGTTAATCTTATCTAAATTTCGCAGTGAAATAGCCTCACACTATGTCTGCCTTTCTGAAGAATGAAATAATCGCTCTTAAACTTTCACATCTATCTATCTATCTATCTATTTATTCCATTAAACATTAAAATAGCCACATCGATATAATTTCAGAATCCTAGAAAACTAATGCTAATTTAAATTAACTCACGTGCTCAAGGCATTTACAGCTTGGCTCTTGTGTGTCTTCTTCGTCTGTTCTCACTGGGCGGCTCTCTCAAACATAGACCGGTTTCGCCGCTTGCTACCCCTTTTTATAAGCCCTGGCCTAACCACTCAATTTACTGCGCGCTACGCGTCTTAATCTGCGCCACACAGATAACACCCGCGATTATTGCTCCAGAATGCATGAAAACACAGATTTACACAACTAGAGCAAAAACACAGCTAATTCGTAGGCTTATTATGGCCTTGTAATAAATCTGCTTGAAGATAACGTGACCAAAAGGCACTAAACCACATAGACAACATGACTGCCCAGATGGGGCCAGCGCCGAGAACGACAGACCTCAAGATGGCGCTGTCACATAAGGAATAACATTCCTGCACACAAAAGGAAAACCTTCATGGAGGGAGCAGAATATCAGCTGTTGCAGATAAAGGTAGACAAGATGGAAATAGAACTCCTGAACTATTACTGTCCGAACAACAAACCCCTGAGTCTCAGCTCTATACAGGTACCAGCCACCAACTTTATAGCAGTTGGAGACTTTAATAGCCACTCCCAGAGCTGGGGCTATAACCATCTGGATCACAGAAGTGAAGAGGTTGAAACTTGGCAAGATGATCACTCCCTTATCCTAGTCAATAATGCCACAGATACTCCTACCTTCTACTCCAGAGGATGGCACACAACTTCAACACCAGATCTTGCCTTCTCCACACCAGATATAGCTTGATCTATTAGTAGAGAAGTAGGAGACCAACTAGGGGGAAGCGACCATCGCCCAATCTTTCTTACTGTCCAGAGTGCAACTCTCAGTACAGGCCCAGCCATTACAAGATGGAACTACAAAAAAGCCAACTGGGGTTTATTCAGGCATCAGGTGAACACGCTGCTGTCTACCCTCAAGGTACAGAACAGAGACATTAATGAAGTGGTAAAAGACTTCAACAGATGCATGCTACAAGCTGCAAAAGAAACCATTCCCAAAGGATGCCGGCGTAACTACATACCATACTGGTCCAGCACACTCCAAGAACGTCAGGAAGCTATGGACAGGGCTAGAAAGGATGCAGAGTCTCAGCCTTCACTTGAAACTCACAACAAATGGAGAAAGGCTGTAGCAGAGTTTCAGAGAACAAAGCTAGAAGAAAAACGGAAAAGCTGGAGAACTAAAACGGCATCGCTGAACCTTGAGAAAGACGGCAGGAAACTTTGGAGATTAGTCAAGTCTCTAAATGAAGAGCGTTCCTCACCTAGGCAGACTATCACATTGGATGAAGGTGGCAAACTTTTCAGAGGAAAACAAGCTGCAGACTTGTTTGCTAGAAGATACAGTTCAGAAAGCAACTTACCCATTAACATAGATCATCAGAGAGAGATAAGAAAAGAAATACTGACAACCATGGGACAGACAGATACTCCTGCCCCAATGAGGGAACCCATCACACTAGGAGAACTACAGAAGGCTATTTCCAAGCTTAAGTTTCAAAAGTCACCCGGCCCAGACAAAATCAGCAACGAAATGCTAGTAAATCTGAGCTCAGCAGCAAAGACAAAACTGCTTGAGATATTCAACCACAGCTGGTTGAAAGGAACGGTACCCCAAGTTTGGAGAGAAGCCATCACAATACCCATACTAAAGAAAGGGAAAAGTAAGACCGAGGCTGCAAGTTACCGGCCAATCAGTCTCACAAGCTGTGTTGGGAAGACTATGGAGCGAATAGTCAACCACAGATTGAAATGGTATTTAGAGTCTGAGCAGATCCTGGTGCTGGAACAAGCTGGATTTAGAGAATGCTACAGTATAGAAGACCAAGTTACTTACTTGTCTCAAGCAATAGAAGATGCCTTCCAGGAGAAGAAAAAGGTCCTAACGATCTGGGTCGACTTCAAGCAGGCCTTTGACAAGGTGTGGAAAGATGGCCTCATTGCAAAACTTAGGAGAAGTGGAATCCAAGGCAACATGATGAAATGGATCCAGTCATACTTGCATAACAGGAGAACTAGAGTCACTCTTGACGGTCTGCAGAGCAGAAAAGTGTTGCTCCATCAGGGGGTACCTCAAGGAGGAGTAATTTCCCCAACACTCTTCCTTGTTTACATCAATGACCTGGTGAAAGATCTCCCTGCAGGAGTTAAAGCTGCCTTATATGCAGATGACCTAGTACTCTGGTGCGCTGATGAAAATGTCACCACAGCAAATTATAGAATGCAGCGGGCAGCAGACATGCTAGTGTCATGGGCAGAGAAATGGCTTATCACAATAAACACAGACAAAACCTCCACAACACTGTTCTCCCTCGCCCCCAAGGACAAATCAGCTAACATACACCTAGGGACAACCGTGATCAAGGAAGAAAGCTACCCCACCTATCTTGGGGTGACATTTGACCAAAGGCTTACATGGAATAAGCATATTGAAAATGCAGAAGGAAAGGCCCGAAGACGACTAGGCATACTCAGAAAATTAGCAGGTACCAACTGGGGAGCAAATGAACGAAATCTAAAGAAGATTTATAATGGAGTAATAAGACCACACTTAGAGTTTAGCTCAGCAGCATGGTCATCAGCTGCTAACTCACATCTGCAGTCTTTGGACAAGGTGCAAAATCAAGCTCTCAGGCTCATTACAGGAGCCATGAAAACTACACCAATAACAGAGATGCGGAAGGTTGCTGGATTACAGACATTGTCCCATAGAAGAGACACAAAAACCATGATCCAGATGGAAAAGTACAACAGTATGCCAATGCACCCAATGAAGGCAAGACTAGATGATCTGGCTTTGGGACGTCTAAAGCGTAGCAGCTTTGTGCATCGGGGGAAAAGACTTATAAGACAGCATCAAGAAGACCTATCCATGAAGACAACACCACTGAAGCCCACCCTATACCCTGTACCATGGGAGCAGGCCAGCAGTGCCCTCCAAATTAATACATCAGTCAGTGGTCTCACAAGTGGATGTGAGTATAATGATCTGCAAAAACGAACTGCTACATTGAGTATGATCCAAGAAAGCTATCCCGATCAATCATGGATACATGCCTATACAGATGGATCAGCAACTAATGCTGTTAGGAATGGAGGTGCCGGTATCTTTATCTCATATCCTGACAACCACTATGAGACTAGGCACATTCCCACTGGTAAATTCTGTTCCAACTATACAGATGAGGTTCAAGCTCTAGAGCAAGCTGCAAATATGATTTATAACACCAACTCTGACTGCCACCAGGTAGTCATCCTCACAGATGCACTGTCTGTCCTGCAAGCTCTCAAGGGTGGTAAACTCCCGCATCTGAGAAATGAACTAAACAATGTAGCTGCCAAAAAGAGAACCATACTTCAGTGGGTACCATCTCATTGTGGTATACCCGGAAATGAAAAGGCAGATAAACTTGCAAAAAAGGGAGGAGAATGTGAACAAGAAGATAATAAAGTCACATACTTTGAGAAAAAGAGAGCTATCCAGACTATCAGAAGAGAACAGAACCAACCCAAAGACGACTATCACACTCTCGACCGGCAGGGACAGATAACTATTTTTCGACTCAGGACAGGGCATAACAAACTGAATAAACACATGCACAAGCTACGATTGTCTGCTTCACCACTGTGCACATGTGGATTAAACGAACAAACTGCTGAGCATGTTCTACAGGATTGTCCTCTGTATGACCAGTTAAGAAAGATATACTGGCCCAATGACTCAACACTAAACTCAAAGCTATATGGAGCTAAAGAGGAACTTCAAACAACAGTCGAATTCATCATGAGAACTCGTCTGACGGTGTAATCATCAAAGATGCGATCGCAAGAAGAAGAAGAAGAAGAAGTCATCAGTTCCACGTTGGTAACCTTGTCATAGCATTTTAATCCCTCTATTCTACGCAAGCACCCATTCTAGACTTTGTTCTACTATTATTCTTAATGTGACTATTTGATCTGTACAGGATCTAATTTGCTTCAAACCTGCTTGTTCATCTTTCAGTTGTTTGTCTTTGGGCTCTTTTAATCTCTCCAGTATGATCCAGTTTAATATTTTTCCTAACACTGATAGTAACAATATTCCTGTATAATATGTACACTCTTATAAACCTCCTTTTTTAGTCAGCTTAACCAGATATTCTTCCTTCCATTCAGCTGATATTTCTTCTTTCTCCCAGACTTTCGCAAGTAATTTGTAGAAACTGTCTGTAGCAGTCACCTGCTTTGATGACTTCTGCTGGAATGCCACCTGGACCACTTTTCCATCTTGAAGAAGCTTTATGGCATTCTTTATTTTTGTCTTCAGTGGTCTTTCACAATTAATCTGTAGCTCAACTTCTTCTGGCTGGGTGTCTGGGGTATTTAGAGGAGCTAGTCTATTGAACAAACTGATATGCAGGAAATTAAAAAATGGTTTATATCTTGTGGAAACTGGTCCATAAGCATGGAGCATCAGGGCCTTGTGGTGGTAATATTTAGCCGTATGTAAATCACAAGGAAATGAGTATTACCTTTCAGCTCCATAAAGAGTATAGACTTTCAACAAATTCACAGCAATCCTTCCTATCCTATACCAGTTATGGGGGGGGGGGGGGGGGGGGGGGGGGGTCAGGGGGTTGTGGGGGGGGTTTACTGATCTTTCTGTGTTTTGTTATCCATTTCATGACTGTCTCATTTCCCTTCTCCATGCTGCCCCCTTTTAGTCTCTCTTAACCTCCTCTTATTTGTTTCTAAAGATAACACCATTTATTCTATGTTCATTTATCTTAGTTTCTGTTCCCTTCCAGCTTGTTTACGTTTAAAATTACTTAAGAGAGGACAATGTCATTATACACATCAAACTGTTGAGACATAAAACTTGACAATTGGTGAACTAAATTCTGACCTAAGTGACGGCTATACCATGTGAAAGAAGGCTTTAGATAACAAAACTCTTGGAAGAACAAGCAGAATTTTGAAGAGGAAACAAAATTTTAGACCAGTGGCAAGACTCAGAATCATCAATTTCAGGCAATTTATACATCATCTTTGTGGAGGACAGTGAGAAATTATTTAATGGGTATAGACCACAGACTTTTGTTGTTTATACAAATATACTTTAAACATACTGAAACTGTTGACTGTCTCAAAAGTTGAACCTGGTGATAAAAAGTATTGGTTGGTTGTTGGTTGCAGAAATCCTTCACATAACCTATGATTTTGTTTGGACAGTGTGATCCAGGGCTCCCCCTGCAATGTTGCTGGACTAGTGTCTCTAAAGATTCAGACATCAATTCCCAGATAGTTGGAAGCATGGACAGGAAGAGATCAGAATGGCATGAAGTAAAACAGGCAGATATATGGAAAGATGTAATCGGTAAGCATATAAATAAGCTTCTTCAGCTCCTTTTTTAAGCAAACAAGCATCTCAGTTGAGGCTGAATACTGGTGCATATAATGTAGGCTGGTGTGCTGTCTTTATTGTGTTAACTTCAAGATATTTGCCACCCCATGGATCTAACTCCTTCTGAATCATTCTGTAATACTGTTTTCTTCCATTTTGATGTTATATTTAAAAGGTGGCCTTCGCGAGTTAAATTCTGAACCAAAAGCTAATTTATTGGAAGAGGGTTAAAAAAGTAGCCATGGTAAATCAAACATTAAAGAAGCTTAAAACACCATGGTAACAAAAATTGCCTTTGACATCTTTGATACACTTGTCTGTAATCTAGTATCACCTGTAGGTACAAGCCTACTTGGATAACTGGCAATTCTAGAGCTAATACATGCTTACCAAGCTTCAACCCTCGTGGAAAAAGCACTTTTATTAGTTCACAACCATCCTTGATTTTGATCAAGAAGGACGCGAGGTATAGCATAAATCAAGGACGTATGGTATTTCATATGGTTGTATATTCTGGTGTTAGACTGTAATGGACAGACCATTCCTCTGACTATACCAGCAGAGGCATGTTGCATGGGCAACAGCTTGACCTCTTTATTCAAGTGTCCAACCTCGTGCCACTGAAACTTGTGTCAGGAGTATGCTCCTATAGTCAGAAATGACTGAAAGGAAAGATAGATGTAGTTACAAGCAGAAATAGTAGCATGTTCAACAAGATTATACATGCTACCAGTCTAGTATTGTCTGAAGACTTTGCAGTGGCAAGGTGAAGCTTAGTCCTAAAACCTGTTTTACAACTGTCAGCAAAACAGTGTTTCATAAATTTTCCTCACATCAGTAAATAGATAATGTTGTACCATCTTTGTTCCTTGAGAAGCAAAAGAGCCATCATATTGTTTTTGGTAATAATTTTCTGAAGTGATTTCTGTAAACATAATGAAGTTGCAAGCCACAGTAATCTAAACTTATGTCACTTTTAAAGGTATACTATTTTTGAAGCAGTTGTTGTCATCTTGTGTTCTTCTTATAGAAATTCTCTGAAACTACATAGGTTTTTATCCATGAAGAAATCCATGAATAAAAACCAAATTATGAAAAACATTCACAGGCCCTTGTCATAAGCAATATATTGGTGCAAACTACAACAGTAGTTGTCGCTGGGATGGACTTATGATATGCTTTAGTGTGGCATAAAGGTCTCCAAGAAAGTGGCTTGATTGCTATGAAATGTAAAGAGTCTACTTCTTCTTCTCTGTTGCTTCTGTATTTAATGGATTCTAAGGAAAATGAGTAGATCTGAAAGAAGAATGTGAAATTATCTCCTAAGATAATGTTCTTCTAGTAAAAATTATGGAAAGTGTTTCTATTTCCCCCATGACACTTGGGACTTATACCCTTAGATACTTGATTAGAAAGAAGCCCACCAACCTCATCTAAAGTGTTCATAATTTAATGTATAGTAAAATATTTAACCTTTGACAGCCATAGAAATAATGATCAAAAATTCAGTTATCGAGTATATTCATTTTAACTATAATACATAAATAAGGTTAAGAGGAGAGAGAAAAAAGGAAAACATTGTGATGATGCGTGAAAGGAAATGTGTTATCAGCACACAGTTTGCATGGATATATTGAGTGGATCGAGCCTATTTCGTACAGGCCTATTCTCCGATCTATGCTCAGAAGTTGACTGTAAGATGAATGCGTGTCGTGCTCATGTATTGTCTAGTCTTAGAGTATAGTGAGGGCAAATGGCCATCAAGCTACTCTCATTAATGAGACTAAAGAATCTGGTTGATCGCAGCACTAGGCAGTCATACATAGGATCCCCTACCTTGTCGTTATTTAAGTCTTTGGCTGGTGAGTTGACTTTTAGCGTAACGCGCAGCGATTTATGCACTAATGCGATGTTATTGCGTTACCCGCACACCGCAAGGTGTTGCTACAAGACCAGTCCTACGTCATAGCTTGGGTTGAGAGGTATAGTACCCAATAACCAGTCCATTGATTGTGGCGTTCAAACCCGCTCATTTACGGGTATTTTTCCATGACCAGTAATGACCGTACCATCTACCAGAGTATGATGACATGAGTCAAGCCTTTTGTGTGTGATCTTATTCGGGAAGAGACAATGCAAGCATTTTATAACTAAGTAACGATCTTTTCATTCATTATTTACGTCCCTCTAGTTGGACCAGAAGAACGCCGTATTAAGGTAATCCATATTAGATGATAGTCTCTTAGTGTATGTAACATTAACGTCATGTCTACTCTATGCTACTGTAATTTCGGTTAACATAGCAGGACTCCTGAACTTTGGCGATATTTGTGGCGTGGCATGTATGTCTGAGATATTTATGTGCATTAATTCGATACAAGATTGAACATCTTGAGTCGATACTCTAAGTATTGGACGTACTATTATAATATATTTTATTGCGTAAGGAATGAAAGTCAGTTGGAAGGAGAATGACTCAGTTATATACTGTTTGTACTTCAAGGAATCATTGATTTGTAAAAGATTAAACTGTTATCAGATAGTGATGAATTTATGTCTTATAGTAGTTAATAATGGTAACAGTTTAAAGTCGTTTGTTTTTATTATTCCGTTTCTTTACCAATGATCTAATATTTATATGATGAATTCTCAAGTTTTCTAGGTTACTGAAGTATAGAACAACCATTAATCATGACGATATAGTAAGACAGCTGAGAAGCGGTATCGCGGCGTACTCAAAGAACTGGATATATATGCAGAGACATCTAGTCGTGCGCTCAGTTCTTTAGATCATCAGCTGCCAGATATTGCCACATGGGACTTGTGATATGAATAAATTTGATATTTATCGAATCATTCGTAGTAGTTATTTTGATGAGTTACCGAAATAGTAGAAACGCTCATGTCGTATTGTTAATGAAGAGAACACTTGAGAGTCATCTCTGTTACATGTCACCCGTGCTTCTTTAAGCTGACGTAAGCTCTAAGTAAGTAGTTAATGCTCATTTACCAAGCTGTCTACGTTCGCTACGCTCATCAATGTAATCGTCTATAATGTCAACACATAAATTTCAGCGTTCTGAATGCTGTTGCGACAAATCTCAGTTAAACTCATGGAGAATATTAGCATCTATATCATCTTTGCATTGTCCGTCGTGCCCCGCAGTATCATTCAAGTTTTGAACTTTAGTTGTCACGCACTGTTTGCCTTATGAACAATTATTCGCAGTTTTTATGAACTATCTATCAACTGTCAACCAAGCACGTAGAAATAAAAAAACATTAACATTTGTAATGTGTAGGCCTACTTATATCACGATCTCTGTGGAGATGATATGCTCTATGTGTGTAAGGTGTAAATGGTAAAAATATTGCAGTCGTGATCAGTGTAAGCACTAATTGATGAGGACCGAGTAATCATCGAATGATGTGATATCTTAATCAACATCATTTCGGGCCATGTCATATAGCTTAAGGTTTACAGGGCATCAGTGCAGCTTAGTCCAATATTATCTGCTACTGACTTGAATACAGCGACGTCATGTGTCTATATTACGTACAATACACAGCTCGCTATACAATGACATCTCTCACTTCTGTGAACAGTGAAGTTCCAGGACTACACAGGAAAGCACGATCATGCCATATGGGTATTTCCATGTCCCCCCCCCAACACCCCCTCCAAACCCCCCCCCCCCCGTCTTAGGCATGTTGTGTGGATTTATCTCCAAGATGAGGATGTGTAGTGAATTACCCCCTCTTTTACACCTTGTAATATGTGCCGCAGCGAACTATGAAGATATACTGACATTAAATATTTGTATATCTCCGCTCTACCTATGCTACACCGCATTGTAGATTGCGAGTGCTAATGTTCTTATCACCCATCACATCTCATGTTCCGAATATGTGGACATGCAAATCCTGTAGTTTAGAATGTAAAAGACCAGTCTTTTTTAGACATTTAGCTTATTTGTTGATAGATTTATTTTCTGTGTATGTAGTGTTTTGTATGATACTGAGATAGTGATACTGCTAACATATTCTCCAGCTTAAGGGGGCCATGCTATTCAAAGTGGCGGTAATCTTTAGTATGGTTCTGAGTATTGGAGCCTGATGTCAATTTTTTCAATATACCATTTTTTCTCATAGATATTCTGGTCCTAAATTGACTTGTCATATCGTTCAACACCGCTATATGTAGCAGTATCGGCCTTCTATTTCGGATTTTACTTGTCCATGAATGCTAAAACAATCATTGTGGCAAGCTAAAACATTTATTCTGCGCACGATAGTCTGATCTTATCCTAGCTAATTTTGATAGTCTGACCGAAGAGCTGTAGAGGCAGGGAACATATAGATCATAACGCCTGTCAGCTTGGTAATCTGTTTGATGTTTGCATATTCATAGTAGCTGGTTGAACAACCTTTTTTAGGCTTCTGATCTAGAGTCCTGTCTAGGTGTACTTATTGTTTTTTTATTGTTCATTCAGTGCTAGACTGTGAGTGACAGGTGCTATTTGTATCTCATTGCACGTTCTTCAGCAAAGATCTTTATTCTACTTCTCTTGTTGAGATGGAATACGCGATCGGGTTTCTTGTAGTTTTATTCTACGATCGTCTAGTCTGCAAGCGATTCTTGATAGAAGCATTGGGTATCTTAGAGATTTTCAAGACTCACAGTAATCGCATCACCTTGATATTTAGATGTTATGTTTCTTGGAGATCTCATCCACGATGCGCCAATGAGATATTATATTTCCTTGCCCGGGTTATTTTAATTTTGTCTATAAACACCTCCACCTTCATTTGTTGTAGCTTTTTGTTCATGATCTATCTATATGATTTTTGGTCCCCCCATTTGGGGCATGGATTTCATCTTCTCTGATGTATTCACCATAGCCAGGTCGTTTC